>JXSR01S001781.1:60074-82593 GCA_000969725.1 Ophiothrix spiculata
TCCCTGTGTCATTGTAACAGTAAGAGGAACATCGGATTGAGTTACAAACAATTACTCACTCTTCTGTCATATGTCTTTACATTTTGTAAAAACAATTGGCCATAAGGGGTTATTTAGTAATAATTCAATGGTAATCCTCGAGAGAGTAGCTTACTATTGTGCTATACAGTAGCAATAAGATGTCAGAAAAACATTACAGAAATAATAATGATTACGATTTTAGAAAAAAGAGAGAATTATAAATTATGATGGAATTGAATTTCCAGAAAGTCCTACTATATAAAATCCGTTAACAACTAAATATGGCATTAATTATTGCTAAATAGTTTCACTATAAATATTCTGTAAACACATAACGCACTTCAAGCTGTATTAAAGTTTAATCTGTGAAAACTGTTGATATTGTTGGATAATAATTGTATGCCTTCCGAAATACTTTACAAAAAATATGAAGAAAAAGTCAGTGCATTGCTCCTATACTTTAATGACACCCTGATGAACATGCTGTATCTATGCATTCTAGCTGGGACCATAAAAAATTATGGTCCGAGATTCTAGGTACCATCAAAAAATTAGTCACATCAGCACTTTTCAATGTTGTATATCATGATAAAGATACTGTACTAGTCAAAATATCGTTCTTCTCAATCAAAACTTTTCTCACTTTCTAACATTTCAGAAACATTCATGTCTTTTACATCAAGGCTACGTCATACTTATTTATCATTATTGTACATTAAAGAAGATTGTAACAGATAGTTGAAAGCAAGGCGCCTCTAAATGCAGCTAGGCAATATCGTCTATCCATCCAATTCAATAAAGTGCACATATCCCAAAAAGTGATTTGAACATTTGAACAATTGGAAGTTAGATAATAAATGATCATTGTGTTTGTCATGTTTAACAGAATATTTCATTCTTTAAAGATTATAATTTTTAGTTTGATCTCAGATTTGGAATGTCTTTTCATAAAATTCATTGTTTCAAGAATTCGTATTATTTCATATTTTCACACGTGAAAGATAGTCAGGAATTTTACGGAACATTTATTAGAAGATGGAGTGTTATTAAATTTCATAGCAATTAAAATACCTATGGAATAAGACAATAATAACTGCGCACCATCTTTTTTGAGGTCATTGTTTAAAATCGGAGGTGATTGTTTTGGGCCGAGGTACTTTTCTGAGGGAGCGTAGCTCCCGAAGAAAAGTACCGAGGCTCAAAACAAACACCAACGATTTTAAACAATGACCGAATTAAAAGATGGTGCAAAGTTATTATTGTCATTAATAACCGCAATTTTATCTTTAAAATCCTTACTGATTTTGACCAAAAACGGGTGAAAATCATAATTTTATTTGGTTTGTTTCTTTGCCATCTGCTAAAATATCGATCGGTCTAGGCACTGCGTCCGCGTTGCGTTTAGTCAAACGCGACATCCACGACATCATTGCGTGTGCGTAATGCTGCGTTTAAAGCATACGCGCTACGCGGGTCATAAACAGAAGTCAGTGTTATCTGATAATGACCGCGCAGTAGTTTGTGTAAAAGTAGATATAATCTTACTAGATTGGATCGCGCTATTACGCAGGTTATTAATTGTATTTAGAGTCCTCCCTTTTCATACGCCATTCATAAAAAGAGAATTTGTTTTCCAAAATTGGATTGTGGACATTACGGGATTCTTGCGTTTTGACGATTTACTTTACTATTGTTTTTTTGTTTTTTTTTGATTAATTGGATATGGTATTTTGTTATACATTTATAAAAAATCGTGGCCATTTGTTCAATCATCATTATTGATACAAGCGAGACCGGTAATGAAAGTAGATAGTAGTTATGAAATTCTAACAGTAAGAGGAACATCGGATTGAGTTACAAACAATTACTCACTCTTCTGTCATATGTCTTTACATTTTGTAAAAACAATTGGCCATAAGGGGGTAGTAGAGGTACCATATTTCAATGATAGTTCGTCATATAAGTGCAGTACGACAATACTCTGAATTGAGGTTATGTACTCACAGGAAGAAGAAGAAGAAAGTCGTATCTGCAATAACTGTCATTTGTCATAAATTTGGATTGCACATTGTTTAATCTCCAGTCTTGGGTCAGTGGTTCTTGAAATGGTTCTTCAGGTGACACCGTCACCGGTGACACCGTCACCCGAAGAACCATTTCAAGAACCACTGACATAAGACAGAGACCTTTGGAGGGATTTATTATTTTTGTGAGAAGTTGTAAAATAAATATAACTTAGGGCAGCCATTACAGATACGACTTCCTTGCACTCACATGACGAGTTAATACTTATGAAATTGTACTCCTCCTTTCCTTTACAGTTCAAAACGAAACACTGTGATTGATTTACATTCTATTATTACAAACATGTAAGTCAAAGCATATTGCGCTAAAACCTGTATATTCACACATAGATTAGAAAATATTTATGAAACCAATTAGTGGAATAAAGTCAAATTACTTCTTGAATAGATGGATTAAGGAAAATCTCATCTCTCAGTGTCCAATGTTTAAGCACGCTTGTTTATGAAAGGATTTGTTGACATGAGGCAACTCATGCATGTTAATGTACAGCTCATACGAAAATGAGGTTATTTTTTATGTCTTTCACCATCATTATTGAAACAAACAAGACAAGTTATGAAAGAAAGTAGATAGTATATCAATTTTCTGTCGTTTTTTTTTACATTAATCTAACCAATCATAAATGTTGCATCAAAATATATGATCAATTAAACAAATCATTACAGATTTGTAAGCCCTATTGTTATTGGCTACACGGGCAATTATTTAATATCAACCAATTGGAATTACTCTCGTTGACGCTGAATCTTTGGTTTGTAATTATAATATTTATGTAATATATGATGCATAATGGAATCCTATTTGGTCAATTTTATTCAAGCAATAAACCACTTGCTATGTGATATCAGCTCAAATCGAACTTTGTAAAAAATTTGTAAAAACTCAAAGGTGTATAATGTAAAATGATGATCTTAGTAAAAACTTAACTTTCTCGAAATTGTAACATAATGCCTAATATGCCATATTTTAGATAATAACCTTTAAATTTGTTGAGTATTTCTTAAATAATAATATGAAATAAAAATATTTTATTTAAGTGTGCTACCAAAAATCAGCATTTTGGTAACACATTTGCAAATAATATTTTGCGTAAATTCGTAATGTTTGAAAACTTTTATGCTAGAAATGTAAAAAATGCGTTGTGCTCATTTTAAGCAGACTTTCTTAGTTAATATTAACAAAACACATATAACAAGATTTATGTTGGTAAACTTCATTAGGTATAATACAATTGAAATACCGAATAAATAAAGATTAGGAAAAGGTACAAGAAAGTCCATTAGAACGATAATACGGTATCAACTATCAACATACAGTACTTCATATCTTAAAAACGAAGAGTCAAATATTTCAGCATTCATAAATGTCGTTCACTTGGTGTAACTATGTTTAAAGTTTCCCGTGTCCTTGATTATAACATTGAAGGTGACAGCAAGTAGTTTCCTTTGAGACTTACTTCATGGGTCTTGTTTATTCTGCATATCTCAAGCGGCTAGTCTGTTTTCTTTGAATGGGCACATACTTATTTCACTGTAGAAAAACACGAGTTGGTATTCCTCTTGCCACAAAGTGCAGATTCAATTTTATATTTTGTCTAGACTTCAAACTTCAAAAAACAATATCAGGAAAGAGAGTATTGAGTTTCGAAATAATTAAATTGATGACATTTTTTTTTTGTCTTGTACCGTGTGTTTAAAAATTGCATAGAGTGGAAAACGTCCTCTTTGGAAAAAAGAACATACACTTTTGACACAAACTTTCAAATATCGCTTATTTCGTACTACTAGATTGTTCTTCATTTAAGCTCGAAATAGGTTGAGGGAAAAGGGAAAAAATAACAAATGTCACACCCTTTCTAGGGAAGAGGACTAAAATTTAGGAGCCAAGATAAGTATCTGTGTTTTTTAGTTATTAACAGTGGAATAAGGGTTTAGCATCATCATGAAATATTCTTGATGTTTCCTTCATTAATGCATACAACTGAGTACAATCGGTCAAGGTGTTTTGTAGCTATAATGCCATTAATCATGAAGGATCAGTTTGGCTAACTCCTGTACCTTTGCAGAATCCACGTGAAAAATGTTAAGTGCCATATTTAAAAAAAATGACAAATTCAATTTCCAAATGACACTATTAGTGACTCCAGTTGTGATTTGTTCATTCTCCTAATTAAACATATCTCCAGATTGAAAGATGATAACATAAATATTTTTAGAATTGTGTATCCTTTGATTTGGATTAAAGTAGTTGAAAATACAATTTGCATTTGAAGCATATACGATATAAAATTATACATAAGCGTTCTTGAAACTGCAACTATAAGCAAACCACAGTCTTAAGACAAGCACACTGAGGAGTTATTATGATAATGTATTACTACCGGTAGAAGAAACAGAGACAGGCAAAACCTATTGTGTTGATAGACTGGTTTATCCATTTCTTTAATACAGACGTAGAGCTAAAGACAGCCTGCTCCTTATCAGCATCATAATGATGTGATATACTATGATATGTCAGCCGGAATAAGCACACCAAATTACATTGTACTTTTCAACAATCTCCTTTTTGTAACATCCCTTAATGGCGTATTCTTTTAAAGGATAGAATACGAACTAGATTGTGGGGTTCGTCTGGTTTAGTGATCCAGATATCTAGAAACGTTGACGATTTTGCTCGTTGATATTTAATTTAAGGCAACTGTTACCTTGTGTTATAAATCAAGGTTATTGGTCTGAAAGGTGCTTAGAGTGCTCAATATCACCACTTGCCGTCTATCCAAATCTGTAGATAGATAGACTCCTTGTATGCAACCTAAATGCCCCTTCATACTACACTCTAAAAGAAGTTGGGTTAAAAAGGGAATATGGTTGGCAGGTTGGGTAAAATTTGACACAATGTTGGGTAAAACGTGCACCATTTACCCAAGATCGTGTACAGAATACACCAAAATTGTGCAAACTTTAACCCAACCTGCCAACCATGTTCCCCTTTTAACCCAACTTTTTTTTAGAGTGTAGTTGTGTCCTTTGTATTCTGCTTTGCACGAGCGATTTCTTTATAGCTTTGTAGTTTTGTCACTGAGGAAGTTACTATGGAAAAATCTTGTCGGACGACAAAATGTTTGTCGTTATCTATTGTATCAGAAACAATGGCTTCAGTGCCACTGCGACAACCCCAAAGCGAGAACTTTCTTCCCAAAAGTGGCAAAACTTATGAAAGCAGCATTACTTGGTACTCTTTTGGCATCCGTCAAAAGAGGATGTAATTGAAATAAGAAAGTTTAAATATTCTTTAAAAATAACCACAGTATTTAGGTGGATTTCCGTTTAAGTTACATTTGCCAGAGATTGAGACAAAATGTTATTATGACATTTTTTTGATAATGTCTATAATAGGCCTATTACTCGAATTGCTTGTTTGTGCATTACTTTTATTCCTTTTGAACAGTACGGTAAAATGAATGTTTGTGGATCTGTTTGATTTGGTTATTTCTAGAGATTATACAATTCTTCTTATATCAATTTCAATTTAAAACCTTAACAAAACACTAAAACATTAACAATAAATACTAATGAATTTAAATTAAGAGGTACTGCAGTGAAAAGTGTTGTAACAATGCAAAAAAAATCGAAGATAGAATCACTTTTCTCACTCCCCCTCAGGCAAAGATTATCAACAATCTAACTGTCAGTAAAGCTGTCATTGACTGCACACTGAACATGTTTCACATTCTAATAGTACAGCGAATATACAATGTACCTGTGTTTTAGTAAACGCATGATAAAGAAACATTCCATTTTGAATGACAAATGTTAAATCGTTACAGCTAGATAATGAACCTTTCGCTTGTGCAGGTGTTCAGATCTATTAGTAAAAGCTTTAGGAGCTTCGATTTGCATTACTTGCTTACATTAAAGCATAATATAGTGGCATATAGAATTCTGTACAAAATTCTTGCGAAACCTTTCAAATCCAAGAAAAGGCTTACATTCTCTATTACATCGTTAACTTAATGAATAGGAATTCATATCTATGTCTATAATATGAAGACGTGTAACGTATTCGTTCAATCAATTGTGACATATGACAGGTCTTACATGTGTTAATTTCACTTAGTATGAAGTCATATTTCAAAGCACTTTCTACGGAAAGAAATAATATACTATCATGATATAAAACGATTTAAGACTTAGACATTTAGGAGAAACCCGAGTTAAAAAGACTGAAGGTATCATATTCTTTTTGAAATAAAGTAAATTAAAAAAACTGAAATCATTGCAAAATGCTTATATTCTAAAATCTCTCCTCGATGTGTCTGATTGAAAATTGCAAGATAGAGATAACTATATAAGAAGTGATAAATATTTTCTTGATTTTCAGATAGAGTCTCAGATCTCAAAAATTATGGTTGATAAGTTGCGTGCATGTTATTTCCATGTGTTCTGCAGCTTAAAACGCACTACAATATATACAGGCAACCTTGAAAGTATAGTGCAATCTTACCAAGTTACATTCTTGACGTAACAAGAGCAATGGGGTATTATGCTAATGTATTACTCCTGGTAGAACAGAGAGATACCACCAGAACTCAAAGTGATGAGAGAGCGATTCATCCGTTCCTCTAATATAGACGTATACCCTAGGACAGGTTTCTCCTTATCGCCATCATAATGAAGTGAAATCCAATGATATGTCAGCCGGAATAAGCACACAAATTACATTGTACTTTTCAACAACGTCTTCTTTACAACATTCTTTCATGTGCTATTTATCATACTGAACATTAAATAAACAAGTACGCCTGGCTCTATACTTTGATCTGTTTTAAATAAGAATGAATGATTTATTTGTACTAATATAAACCGGGATATGAACATCCAACTATCAAATTACATATAAAACGTTCTTGAAGCTGCATGAAGGTTGAATCCGTAAATATTGTTTACATTGTTAATATTTTGATGCCTAATTACGAAACCTTGCACAAATAGGCAGAGCATTTAAGGTGATCATATTTCTTGCATATTTTCATGACAGAAATGTTGCAATTATTGGTTGGATCAATACTTCTCATTGTTGTATAATAATCATGATATCTTATCCTCAATATTTAACCTTTCTTCCACTGACATAACATTTCTGAAGAGTTTGTGTTTTTATCATGGCTATATTACACTAACTTATATATATTCTACATCGAGGCAGGCTGTAGCAGATACATGACAAACCTAGCAAGCTCTTCCTATACATCCAATTCCATATATATAGTTAAAAAATGTTTAAATCAACAAATAAATAATTGGAAAATAGACAATAAAGAATCGTCATGTTTTTCATATTAGCAGAATACTTTCTTCTCACTATGATTAAATAACATGTTTTTTCTTAAACATAATTGTCATTCACTTGATTTAACTGTGACATTGAATGTGACAATGAATATACATGATATAATAATACCTGCTTTTGAGATGTACATGGAATTTATTTATGTTATACCGCTAAATAGGCTAGTAGCACAAATACATTAACACTTCTATTAATAGGCTTTAGATACAACATGTGTTGAAATATCTAAACCCATATTGCATAGTTTTCAGAAAATACATACCTATTAACATGTAATGTCGCGCCTAAGGAGTAGAATATTTTAACATTTCTAAATGACATTCACTTAGTTTAAGAATGTTTAATGTCCCATTGTCCTATAATAACATTCACATACACTCTAAAATGTTGGGTAAATGGTGCACGTTTTATCCAACATTGTGTCAAATTATACCCAATATTTTGCACAATTTAACCCAACCGGCCAACCATGTTCCCTTTTTGACCCAACTTTTTTTTAGAGTGTAGTTTTACTGCAGCATTGAATGCGACAACAAATAAATTTAGTTTCCTTTCGGATTTACACCATGGATAATGTTAATGTTTCATGTTCCAATTAGCGAGTATGTTTTCTTTAAATGTGCACATACTCATTTCACATGAGAAAAACGTCATTTGGTATTCCTCTAGCTATAAAGTGAAGATTCAATTTGAATTTTGTCTAGTCTATAAACATCTGTTTCACAAAAGTACTAAATACTCTCAATATTTTTGAAAGTATTATGTTTCAAAACATCAATTGAATGCCATAACCTGCTTCTGCATCATACTGCAATTGAACACATATTAAACAATATTGACATGAATTTTAAACTGGGCAACCACACAACATGACAGTCAGCGAAAACATCACTGACCATCAAGGATTCGAACCTGGGACCTTGGCATTACTTGGACCTTGTTCATGTCAATATATATTTCACTGCACGTTTAAATCTATTCGTACATATTCAACAATGTTGGATCAAAGATCTTGTACATTCGAATATAGTTCTTAATTTTGGGGAAAAACATTTTGCTTTCTGTTACTTTTACATTTGGAAAATTTATTAAAAATAATCACTCAAATGCGCCCTAACACTGCAAATGCTATCATAAATACATATATTATATATGATAAATATTACCAACGGAAGAAGAAACAGAGACAGGCAAGACCTATTGTGATGATAGACTGGTTTATCAATTCCTTTAATACAGACGTAGAGCTATTAGACAGGACGCTCCTTATCAGCATTGTGATTGTGTGATATACAATAATGTGTCAGCCGAAATAAGCAAGCCAAATTCACTTGTACTTTTCAACAACCTCTTTTATGCAACATCTTTTAATGTTGTATTCTATAATGAACATCAGTTATACTAGATTTGGGGGTTCATATCTTGATTGGAACAGTGCTTCCTGATGAAAAAAAGAGCACGAAAGGTTGATGGCATAGCTCATTGAGATAGAATAAAGCATTGTCACCCTGTGCTATAAATCATGGTAAATATTTTGTCTAAAATATAGAAAATTTCTGTCTGAATTTAGAAAAATCTACAGACAGACAAACTTTCAGAAGAAGAAGTAATAAAAGAAATACTATAAGTTGCTGTTGTTATTTTCCCATCACTTTATCTAGTAAGAGGGAAGATTTTGAAAGATATGTTTGGAAAGATTTTCCTTTGAACATGGATATATTATTCGGTTTGCTTGTTTGTTTTGCGTTTTGTTTTTGATTATATATACACAGTGAATGATAATAATTTGGACATAATTAAATAAGATAATATGTTTGCACACATGTTTGAAATACAAAAAGTATATTCCTTTTACAAAAACAGGGAAAACACATCACGGACAAAACATTAATGTTCGACAGAAGAAACCTTATTAAGAGGTACTACGTGGAAAGTGTTGTAACAACGTACAAAATTGTCGAATGTAGAATCACTTCTCTCACTCAGCCTCAGGCAAATATGATCAACAATCTAACTGTCAGTAAAACTGTCATTGACTGCACACTGAACATGTTTCACATTCACTCATAGTACAGAGTATATACTATGTACCTGTGTTTTAGCAAACGTATGATAAAAATCACATTTAATATTGAATGACAAATTTAACATCGTTACAGCTAGATAATGAATTTTTCTCCGGTGCAGGTGTTCAGATCGATTAGTAAAAGCTTTAGGAGCTTCGATTTGAATCGCTTGCTTACATTAAAGCAGAACAAAGCATCTATAAAACAGACAGACTTTTCCCTTTTGTTCTTTCTAAAGCCTTATTCTGTCTCAAAATGTGATTCCAATTTAATTGATGGAAATTATATCATATCTACGATATTAACTTGGTATGATTTTATGTATTCATACAAACAAACTTGACATACGCCATTTCGTATAGTGTAGGTTTACTCAATTACAATTTTGTAATAATTCAATGGTATAAATCCTCGAGAGAGTAGCTTACTATTGCGCTATACAGTAGCGATTAAGATGTTAAGAGATACATTAGAGAAATAATAACGATTACGATTTTAGAAAAAAAAAGAGAAAATCATAAATTTATACTGAATTTCCAAAGAAGTCTTACTATATCCAATATTTTACAACTAAATAATTATGGTATGATTATTGCTAAAGCAATTTAAATATTCTGGTAAAATCATAACACAGTTGAAACTGTATTTTAAGTTTAATCCGTAAGTACAGTTAATATTTTTGGTTGATAATTTTATGCCTTACGAAATCCTTGACAAAACTTTATGAAACAAAATTAAAAATGTTTTATCAGTATGCATTCTAAGTACCATCAAAAAAAATAGTCACATCAGTTTGTATATCATGATGACGAAAACAATCGCTAATGTACTAGTCAAAATATCGTCTTCTCAATCTGTTTGAAACTTTCTCACTTTCTAACATTTCAGAAACATTCATGTCTCTTTTACATCAAGGCTACGTCAAACTTATTTATCACTATTGTACATTAAAGAAGATTGTAACAGATAGTTGAAAGCAAGGCGCCTCTAAATGCAGCTAGGCAATATCGTCTATCCATCCAATTCAATAAAGTGCACATATTCAAAAAAACGATTTCAATCACATTTGAACATTTGGAAGATAATAAAGAATTCTTGTGTTTGTCATGTTAACAGAATATTTTTTTATTCTGTAAAGATTATAATTTTTAGTTTGATCTCAGATTTGGAATGCATTCCATAAAGTTCATTGATTCAAGAATTCATATTATTTCATATTTTCACACGTGAAAGATAGTCATGATTTTTACGGAACATTTATTAGAAGATGGAAGAGTGTTATTAAATTTCATAGCAATTAAATCACCTATGGAATTGTATTTACAGTACTTCATTTTCGTACGCCATTCATAAAAAAAGATTTTTTTCAAAAATTGTATTGTGGACAATTACGGGATAGTTATGTTTTGACGGTTTACAATTGTGGTTGGGTTTTTCTTTGCAATAAATTGGATATGGTATCGTTATACATTTATAAAAAAAAATGGTGGCCATTTGTTTCATCATCATTATTGAAACAAGCGAGACGGGTTATGAAAGTAGATAGTACTTATGAAATTCCATTCCACCTTCCCTGTGTCATTGTAACAGTAAGAGGAACATCGGATTGAGTTACAAACAATTACTCACTCTTCTGTCATATGTCTTAACATTTTGTAAAAACAATTGGCCATAAGGGGTTATAGCGGTACCATATTTCAATGATAGTTAATACTTATGAAATTGTACTCCTCCTTTCCTCTACAGTTCAAAGTGAAACACTGTGATTGATTTACATTCTATTATTTCAAACGTGTAAGTCAAAGAATATTGCGCTAAAACGTGTATATTCACACATAGATTAGAAAATATTTATGAAACCAATTAATGGAACAAAGTCAAATTACTTCTTGACTAAAATGAATTAAGGCAGTTCTCATCTCTCAGTGTCCAATGTTAAAGCACGTTTGTTTATGAAAGGATTTGTTGACATGAGACAACTCATCCATGTTAATGTACAGCTCATACGAAAATGATGTAATTTTGATGTATTTCACCATCATTATTGAAACAAACAAGACAAGTTATGAAAGTTGTTAGTATATCCCTTTTCTGACGTTTTTTACATTAATCTAACCAATCATGAATGTTGCAAATTATATGATCAATTAATAAACAAATCATTACAGATTTTTCAGCCGTATTGTTATTGGGTACAAGGGCAATAATTTAATGATATCAACCAATTGGAATTACTCTTTGATGGCCAATGATAAGGTGCTTAACCTTATTCAGCAAGTTGAATATGGATTTTAGTATATCATAAATACCATGAATATTCATGTGCCTGATCAGTTATAAAACTAGGGCATATATTTTTAGGTGTGCGATTGTAATCAGAGAAGGACATATTGACGCTGAATCTTTGGTTTGTAATTAGAATATTTATGTAATATATGATGCATATCTGGAATCCTATTTGGTCAATTTTATCCAAGCAATAAACCACTTGCTTTGTGAAATCAACTCAAATATAACTATTAAAATAAAAAAGTGTATAATGTTAAATGGCAGTCATAGTGAAAACTTAAATTTCTAGAAATCATAACATAATGCCTAATATGCCATAGTTTGGATAATAACCTTTAAATTTGTTGAGTATTTCTTAAATAATAGTATGAAATAAAATTATTTTATTCAACTGTGCGACCAAAAATCAGCATTTTGGAAGCACATATGCAAATGATATTTCCCCTACATTCCTATCTAAAAAAAAAACTTTAATGCCAGTAACATAAAAAAATGCGCTGTGCTTATTTCAAGCAGAACTTCCAACATGATACTTCCACTTCCAATATGATAATGACACAATTGTCAATAATTAATTTTAGTTAATATTAACAAAAACGTGAAACATAGCGTTCAGCGTTCCCTATTTAATGTTTATTAACATAATTTGTCCTGTTTAACATTCAGTAACTATATAGCAACCAGGCCCGTAGCGGAGGGGGTGCGGTGGGGGCGTCGCACCCCCCCCCCCCAAAAAAATAATAAAAAATATGACAATGTACAAAAAAGGTCCACAAAAATTCCCCAAAAGAACACCTAAAGCACCAAAACACGTAAATGTAGGTCGTTTCTTAATAAAATACTACACAAAATACTTTCTTATTTAAATACCATTTAAATTAGTTTCAGGTCGACCAAAACAATTTTTTCCTCCAAAAGGTCCACTTGTTGAAAATCCGCACCCTGAAAAGGCCTAATTTATAGATTTGCTACCTATACAAACATGTAAACATGCATTAACTAACAGGATGTATCATAATCAATAACATTTCATCACTAAAAAAATTTCATCGTTATCATTTATTTTTTATATCACGTGTAACATATGGGTCACGGTTGGAAAGAACATTTTTCTAATGCTACCATATAGAATCAAAACAGGTTTATTTCATCAACGAGTAAACGTATTTTTGATTACTCTCCATTTCATTTGCAATATACCACAACTCTTGCATGTTATCCAATGTAATAGCCCATGAAATTTCATTCACGTAGAAGTTCAATGCCAAACCAGCTTTATAACTCATGACAACTGAACATTGTGCTGATTAGGAATAAAGCATTGTGAATACCGGAGCATCGACAGAGTACATGGGACGCTGCTTTTAATTAAACTTTAATAAAGTAAAAAATCGTGTTGTGTATATTCCTTGACATTGAAAAGCGCATTTTTGAAAAGGTTTGGAAAGAAAACTCAGGGGTTGATTAAGTCGTATTAGAGATGTAAATCATTTTGATAAACTTCCATATTGCAAAATTAGCATAAACTGTTTTTGTTAACGTATGTTCCCTTCGTAACCTCTGAATTGAAAAGTGATGTTGCGTTATCCCGTTTTTTCATCTAAAATTTAAATGGATTCTCTTGTCATCAATGGAATAAGGCTTCAAATAAAATAAACAATGTACGACAATGTGCAAAAGATTATATTTTAAACATGAATTTACAAAAGCAAATCATATTATTAGATACACTTACCATTTTCCTGTGCATAGCAGATAAATATCGTATGAATGATAAGAATCCTGGTATAAAGACGATAATATCCTCGACTCGTCAACATAACGTATATCTCCACAAGAAACACTCTTGCAAGTGCTTCACCCACTTAATAATCCCAATGATTCTTCTCTTTGTATCACTATCACCACACAAACCGGTCGTCTGCAAAAAAATGAAACACACAAAGTTGAGTTAAATTTACTGCTACGCGGGAAATTCCTGTTCTGCACATGAGCAGACGTGGATCGTGTGCTTTTTATCACAGGTTTCTCCTGTGTAATGTGGGATTTTTTTGAGTACTTCAAACCCACCTGTGTCAAGGATGAATTCACCAAAAATGATGTTATGTTAAAGTCGCGACCTATTTTTTCCTCGTAATCCAAGCAATTTGCAGCATCTCTGATCTCATCCGTTTCCCAATGCTGTTTTTCAAAGTTGCCCACGGGTATGCTTACCCTCAGTCTTTATCTTCATAGATATGCTCCAGATTACTTAAAGCGCTGCAATGATCAGAACGACTCCAGTCAGTCGCTTGCCTCTTCAGCTAATACACTATCTTCTTTGCTTGCTCGTAGCGAAATAAAGCTCGAACTTGAAAAATAGCTCGCCATGCCAACCCAGTGGCTTATCCGTTGAAATCAGTTTTTTGCCGTTGGGTTACACGAAGAGGTCGCACAGGATAATCATGACTGCCGTTATTATTAAAGGGACATTTTAGTCGTTTTCATTACAAAGTACGTGAGCATTTTAAATTGCCTATAATATATATGCCTGTATGTAATATAAGTGACCCGTATTTGAACATTTCGCTAATAGCAAAGTGTTTATTGATTTGAGTATTATTCTTTAATTGTGGTCGATGATGTTTAAGTGTTTGAGTAATGATAATTTGAGAAAAGTGAGGAATGGAGAGAGATGAAAGGTTTTATGCCGCATGGAAATTGATTAAGTTACTTGGGAAGACTATAACCTGGATAATGTTTATACTACAAGGCAATTAAAACTCATTTTTTCACATTTAAATGTCGAGGAATAATTCAATATAATTTAAGTGGTCAAGCCCTATCATATAAAAACGCATATTTAGTTAGTTTTTTGTACACGGCAAGAAAGTTGGTAATTTGGGGGTGATTTCGCCCAACGTTGATGAAATATACATCCCTACCAACCAAAACACAAACAACACTGTTGGGCACACAACCTTGCCCTCATGTTGGGCAAAACTATTTGAGCGGAAACGCGAGTCCATTTGCCATCTGTAGGGTAACAGCGATACAAACTTTTGGCAAAGGTGTCTGATCTACGGTCCTTTTATAGTTTGACCAACAGTTGGTATGGATGTATCTTGCTTTCTTGCAGTGTAAAATCAAGTTTAAAATTGAACCACATAAAGCTAATCATGAAAATAACCAACAAAGAATTAAGAAGCTTGTTCAAGATTACTTGAAGCTTAAATTCAAATGTCAATTTTCAATATATAGAGCGATTAATTATTATTATAAAAAGGTTGCTGGAGCGTCATAATATATTTAAAAAACTGCACAATTGTACACGTGTTTCCACTATCATTGTAAACTATATATGAAAGAAGTTATAGCATTAGTAACTAATAATCATTGATAATTTAGGAAAGTAAAGGAGAACAACATATTTTAAGATTACCCTATTTGAACTTAAATGTTTTATTATTATTATTTCTTTGGGTTTCAGCAATGTAACACGATTAGGAACAAAATGGATGAATTTTACATTTACATTTGTTGTAATTACATTTTGTCATCACTGACTAATAATATCTATAAAACAAACAAAGGCATGATATGTATTTTTCTTAGTAAAATAAACAAGCATCCTTTATGACAAATATCAAATCAATCATTCAAAATAGACTTATTGACAATGTGCAATATCCTAAGTGGATCAATTCAATATATCATGGAAAATTCAACAAGATTCGATACAGTAAATAGTTCATCAATCAGCATATTGCTATGTAGGTTTACGTACAACCAGAACATTTCGCATATCTGTCGCTATTCTTACTACATGTCCAATGGCATATTACGGATGTTTAAGTCCTCTCAGAGTTCTACACATGCATGTAAAACAAACCAAACATCTGTTCCGAAATAATTTGATTTGCAGTCACTCCTGCATAATTGATAAAGATTTCTTAGCAAACTTTAAAACGAGAAATCGAATGCCTTGAGGACTGTAAGTGTTTGTTGAATAACTGATCTAATTTTGAGTGCTATTTGGGGCGCTTTGATGACTTCCAAAATACAAAGTAGATTTAAAAGTAGACCACGAATCCCAATTTATGCTATTTACGTATGTGTATTTTGTTACTATATTATATACAATATTACATACTAATACAATAGTATAAAATATATCAGTACGTCAAATCTGGATTTACTATAACACGAGTCGAAAACCATTTGAAATGGTACGGCCGAAATGCGACTGAATTATATGTTTTTACAATTGCTGAAATATGAGCTGTCACTAGTATTTTTTATATCATAATACCACCAGAATGTTTTCATCTAATGCATTAGTATAAACTATTGCATAGCTGCATTGTAATCATGGTTTAAAAGACCAATGGCCATCAAAAACATGATCCTTAAATTCTGTTGATTTAATATTCTGAACGTTAACCGTGACTTCCACTATAACTTTAATGACTTCTTTTAATTAAGTGAGGACATACTCTACACAACATTGCATATTCCTTCATTAGAAAGTAATTCAAGCCTTTCTGCTAAATCCATTTCTACAAAATCATAGAAATTCCCTCTGATAAATAATTAAATTTTGATGAAGTTCCTTGCTTTTTTCATTAAGGGCGAGTTTTTGAAGTAAGCAGATATATATGAAAATGCCTTGCGGAAGAACTCAAGTGCTTGTAGTTAAGAATTAAGGTTAAAGCTGTGGGAAAATATATTTGCTAAAATAGAAGCTGGATATGGAACTCAATCGTGGCACCTACTGGAGATTACAGAGTAAACAAAGGCATTTAAAACTCAATATATCGATACAAAATAATCCATTACTGCTCCGACAATATTTACAATAAACAACATTTTAATTTTCCTAAAGATAAACATATTCATGTATGTTGAATGTATATTTAATATACCCAATCATTTTCATAAATATTAGTAATTCAATTCGAAAGACTTTTGTAAGCTATCCTTCATGTGTTTTAGTAGATCTTTAAAGCATTGAAAATAGGGTCTCAAAGTTTAGAAACAGGGCCTCACAGTACTTTACAACTGCAGAAGTAATGCCCTGAAAAGAAAGCTCAAGTTTAAATAAAATTATTTGAATAATATAAACAGTCATTTTTTTTCATCAAATATATTTATAGAAAAATAACCCACAAACAAGTTTTCAATTTCCCCTTAATTTCTCAGTAAGCATTTACAGGAAACATGTTGGGTGAACATATAGCTGACGGATATGAGCGCATTGTTCCTGATTTTGATGATATTTTACCTTAAATACAAATCTCTTGTGATGCATATCAGTAATTCATGCACATGTTAAAGGAACATAAAACATGCAAGAAAATGCTTAAGAGACGACAAAATCACATGCCTGATATTTTGCTAGTGGTGAAAAAAGTTTTAGTAGTCACGGCTAGTAGGATAAAATCGTTAAGATGTTAAAGCAGACTTTAGTCTCGGAAAATCAAAAACACCTTTGTGTAACATTATTGCATTGATGTGCAATGTCCTTTCTAATCTTACAAGAACGTGCCCGTAACAGTTCGCAAGATGAGTCATTAATGTCGGAGCATGCACAGGTTGCATGATAGGCGTATCTTGAGGATTGGTACAGAGACTGGGAAAATGAAAGTGATCCGATTCTGCTTTTATGTTGATTATTTAGAAATTACACTAGAAAACGGCATTAGCATGTTTTTCAGTGGAGACGTATTTTCTTCAAAATGTGACAGAATTATATGTTTTTACCATTGCTGAAGCACGGGCAGTAACTAATAGTGGTTTATATCATGATACTACCAAAATGTTTTATCATGCATTAGTATAAACTATTGCATGGCTCTACAATTGTAATCATGATATTAAAGACCGATAATCACCCCAAAGACATGTTATTATTAAATCTTGTCGATTTAATATTCTGATCGCTTACCGTGACTTCCACTATAACTTTTATGACTTCTTTTAAATACGTGAGAACATACTCTAAACAGCATTACATTTATTCCTTCATTCGAAAGTAATTCCAGCCTCTTTGCTAATCCATTTTCTTCAAAATCATAGAAATTCCCTCCGATAAATAATTAAATTTTGATGAAGTTCCTTGCTTTTTTCATTAAGGGCCAGTTTTTGAAATAAGCAGATTTATGAAAATGCCT
Organism: Ophiothrix spiculata; assembly: GCA_000969725.1. Taxonomy (NCBI): domain Eukaryota; kingdom Metazoa; phylum Echinodermata; class Ophiuroidea; order Amphilepidida; family Ophiotrichidae; genus Ophiothrix; species Ophiothrix spiculata. Next base: position 78,037 of record JXSR01S001781.1, read on the forward strand.
TGCGGAAGAACTCAAGTGCTTGTAATTATGAATTAAGGTTAAAGCTGTGGAAAAATATATTAGCTAAAATAAAAGCTGGATATGGGACTGAGAAAGGCATTTAAAATTCAATATATCGATACAAAATAATCCATTACTGCGTAGAAAATATTTACCATAAACAACATTTAATTTTCTTAAAGATAAACATCTTTGATTTATATCTATATTATTTCATATTCATGTATGTTGAATAAATATTTAATATACCAAATCATTCTCATAAATATTAGTATTTCAATTTGAAAGACTTTTGTAAGCTATGCTTCATGTGTTTTAGTAGTTCTTTTAAGCATTGAAAACAGGGTGTCACAGTTTAAAAACAGGGCCTCATAGTACAACTGAAGGGGTAATGCCCTGCAAAAGGAAGCTCAAGTTTAAATAAAATTATTTGAATATTATAAACATTCCATTTCTTTTCATCAAGTTTATTAGAAGAAAAATACACTCTCTTTCTGTTTTTGAACACAAACAAGTATTCATTTCCCCTTAATTTCTCAGTAAGCATTTACAGGAAATATGTTTGGTGAACATATAGCTGACGGATATGAACGCATTGTTCCTGATTTTACGATATTTTAAACTTAAATACAAATGTCTTGTGATGCATATCAGTAATTCATGCACATGTTAAAGGAACATAAAACATGTCAAGAAAATGCTTAAGAGACGACAAAATCACATGCATGATATTTTGCTAGTGGTGAAAAAGCTTTAGTAGTCACGGCTAGTAGGATAAAATCGTTACGATGTTAAAGCAGGCTTTAGTCTCGGGAAATCAAAAACACCTTTGTGTAACATTATTGCATTGATGTGCAATGTCCTTTCTAATCTTACAAGAACGTGCCCGTAACAGTTTGCAAGATAGGTCATTAATGTCGGAGCATGCACAAGTTGTGTGATAGGCGTATCTTGAGGTTTGGTACAGAAACTGGGAAAATGAAAGCGACCCGATTCTGCTTTTTATTTTTTATTTAGGCATGTTCATGTTTACCAGTGGAGAAGTATATGAGTTAAAATGCGTTATTAGACTTTTTTTAACACAAACAAGTTTTTACCTTTTCCTTAAATTCTGAGCCAGCATGGCAAGAAGTATGTTTTATTTGGATGAAGATGTTGCTTACGGACATGAACGTATTCTTCCTCATTTTGACGATACAGCGATATTTTGTAACTTTAAATTCAAATTTCCTCTGGGTTCACATCAGTAATTCACGAACATGTCAAAGGAACCTAAAACTTGTCAAGAAAATGCTATAGAGACGACAAAATCACATGGATAATATGTTGTTAGTGGTGAATAATGCTACAGTAGTCAAGGCACGTTACAAGATAAAATTGTTAAGATGTTTAAGCAGACATTAGTGTTAGGTAACGAAAAACACCTTTGTGCAACATTATTGCATTGGTTTGCTTTCTTATTTTACAAGAATGTGATTGTAGCAGTTTGTAAGATAGGTCATTAGGGTCGTAACATACACAAGTTGCGTGAAAGCCATAATCTGAGATGGGAAAAAATCGTATAAAAATAAAAATATGCATTTTCCTCTGAGCAAATGTTCTAGTAGAAAAAAATACTTTCTGATTATTGTAACACCAAAAAGTTTTTATTTTAGCTGAAATCTTAGTAAAAATTGAAAATATTAACCAGAAACAGTTTAATGTGGTTTTGATGATACGTTACCCTCAAATAGAAACCCATTTCGCAGATACATGCATATAATATGCAATTTGTGAACATGTTAAAGGTGTTAAGATGTTTCAGGCAGAATATATACTTGGGGAAATCAAAAACACCTTTGTGTAACATTATCACACTGATGTGCAATGTCCTTTTTTTATTTTACAAGAACGTGCTCAGAACATGTTTGCAAGGTATGGCATTAATGTTAAAGCATGCACTGGTTGTTTGATAGCCGTATCAGGAGGATTGGTATAGAACTTTGAAGATGAAACTAATCTGCTCCTTGTGATTAATAGAAAACGATAGTGACATGTTTCTTACCAATGATCTTACACATATAGTGTTAAAGCAAAACATGAGGAAAATGTGAGAATATGTCCAAAAGGATAGTTGTTCGAGGAATAAGTATTAATAGTTAGTGGTGTCTAACCAATATGCACATTTTCCTTGGCTTTGCTGGAATCTACAGATCTAAAATTACGTGAAATACCTTACGAAGATATGGAACGTGACCCATAAATTGGCTGTGTACAATTTGGCGTGAAAATCAGTAAATTAGGAAAGCTTCATTTATTCCATTTTCCTAAAAGCTTATCATATATATCGCGTTCATTCATTTTCATTATTTACCTACCCTATGCCGTAACTCACACACGTGTGAATGTGTCGGTAGCTTCTATTAGTTAGAAGCCGATGCGTTGCACTTTTCTGCATGCTCTGTAACGCCGTTGAGGAGGATGTAATATTTACGATAAAAAGAACTAGAATTACTTTAAGCAAATTAGCTAAGTATTAGACATTTTAGAAAATTACTAATAATACCAACGAAAGTGCTATAGTTAAAAGTTAAAATAAATTTGTAATTAAAATAATAGAAAGTATCTGTATAAAGTTTCTACCACACTAGTAGGTTGGATGACCTATATATCTTAAACTAGATTTTCGTGCTGAATACAAGAAGGTATACATGTACGTTCTGCTTTCACCTAAAATGATAATGAAATGGAAAATGTTTTTCCTTAGCGTTTTTACGAGGCTGATTGGGTAGAAAAGTAATAATTATTCATTTAAATATGAAAAAAGTTGATAAATTCAAACGAATCAATTGGTTCAAACATGGTCACATGATTCCAAATTCTGTAAAAGGGATTTAATTTGGCGAGGACATACTTTTAGCGAATTTCAATTTATCAGCAATTTGGCTGGGATTTAATTTCACTAATTTAGAACATTTGACATTAGTCTCAATGGTAAATAAAATGTTAGCGGGGGATTTAATTTAGCGAATTTACAGTCTAGCGAAATTAGCGTAATTAAATCCCTAGCGAAAATTAGTCCCGTTACAGTATACTTAACAAGATGAGGAAATCCCTTAAAGGTATTGTTTGAAAAGACTATTTACATTCTAAATAGTAATAAATTGTTGGAAGTACTATTGGTCCTTTAGCTTACATGCGAAGCAACTTTCACGCACATTACGCACATATCAAACTTAATCACACAGGCTATTATGCACATCAACCTAACATACTATTTCTTTGTTTGTGTGCTTTCTTGATAGGATTAATTTCAAAAATTGCAGAAAATCGTTATGCACTATATAGGAAAATAATACACTTATTCTTTCGGAGCTTCGAATTAAAACTATGGTTCGTCAATGGTAAAAATTCTGTAATTTTACTTATTTCACTTCCATCTTCAAATTAGTATAGATGGTGTATATTAGTATACATTTTTGCACTATTTGCCAAATAAAAGATCAGATATTTGTTTATAATGAGGCCATATTAATATTACAGCCTTGGCGTTTATAGACTGAAATAATCCCTTCAATTCGTCGCCTCTTGTGATATTAGAGATGATGCAAACGAAGCATACCAATAAGAATTCATATAATCGGTCAAGCAGAAAGATTTATGAATTACACCATTCAAAGTTTGATGTCTATAATATTCAAACTGTCCTTAACTTTAAGGAATCCAGAAGAATGTCCTGTGATGGTATATGAAACAGGGCAGTATTATAGCACTGGGCATAATCGATGATGCTAATTGATTTGAGGATATTTCAATACACATGTCTACTGACTACACTCTAAATTTTGAAAAACGTTTGCAATAGATAATGTAGTTTTGAACAAATGGTTGAACCGTTTGTTGCACTGTCTTAATGCTTTGGTAAAGCTGTGTACACAGTGCCCACTTAAAAATATATATGTAATCAAACAACCAGCCATAGGTGTCTGTTGTCTTTGGGAAAAGGGTTCCTAAAATTTTAGTAAAAACAATTATTTAGCTATTTATACTGAACTAACACATTATGTCCCCCAAATACAAGCACATACCTTTTGGGACACTATTATGTTAGTGTACTATACATAGTTGTCCCCCAAAACACATGGCACAATTTGTATAACAAGGAAGAAGTGCCTTGCAACAATTATTACCAGCCTTTTACTTAACGACCAATTTTGACACCTATGACCATTTAATGACAATTATATTAAAATATGCACACATGTTAATTAAAAATATGTAGCATCAAGAGAGTTCTTCAAAATGGTTTACCCATTTGTAGACAACTACTTTATTCGTTGCGAAATTTAGAGTGAAAAAACTGCTTAGTCAAAACTGATGCACTAAAAAGTAGGTTAAAAGACTATAAAAGCATTCGAATTTTACCGATGCTTATAACAATCACATTCTGTAATCGGTAATTTTGATATGTTGATACGTAATTAAAGGGGCATTGGACAAGTTCAGCCTCATCCCCAAACTTTTCTCCAAACATTTCGAGATTTTTGCATCATTTGAAGTATTAGCGGTAATAATGAC
>JXSR01S001781.1:84333-105358 GCA_000969725.1 Ophiothrix spiculata
TCTTTTAACCCTTTCCACTGACACATACGTTATTTATAGCACAAGATACACGCAAAACACAAGCTTTATGATATTTTACTCTCAACACCAATACAATGAAGTAAGCATAAATTGAAATAAACTGAAGTCATTTAGATTCCGGTTCAACTAACATAGAATGTCGAGAACTTTACATCTCATTCCAATTATTAAATTCTAGAATTGACACGTTCAATTTATTTTGACTTGTTTCATTTCTCTAGAGAGTAGCGGTAGGAAGGTGGAAGGAAGTCTATCGATTTCTTTATAATCTGTGAAGTCAACACATATCGTGTAATGTGCTCCATTTCAAAAATTTATTAGGTTTAGGTTTGCTTTTAACAACATTTGTAGCATTAATGCATAACACAAGCAATGTACAAATGCTACATTATCCATTAGCTTGAACTAGAAGGGTTATACAATATATTTCATCCAATAAACAAAATTGATCTATCAAAGAACGAATTCAATGAATATGTCATTAATTCTTTTCATAAAGTTGATTATTTGCCAGGAAGTTATATCTTAAATCAATGCTAATTTCCTATGTGTTTTTGACATAATTGTGTCACTTTTGTGACCGTCCATCCCAAAACAGCATGTCATTTTCGCTTTTTAAATATTTTGCACGCATTAAGGATTATTAAAGGTAGCCAGGGAGTAAAACGTATAACTGGGATAAACGCGTTCAAAGATAAGTAAGCCCTATATTTTCTGTTCATCGTCTTAAAAATATGCATTTATTTATTTCACATTTCCTACCATTTTCTTGAAATGAAACTTTGCTGGTATTTTGTGGTAAGCATCACAAATAGGATTGTGAATCTGTCAAAAAATCAATTTCGACAAATTATGACCTTGACATGTATTTTCACCTGTAGCGCAAAACGAAGTTTCTGGCATTTACTGCTCATACGGGCTGGATGGACACAAACAAGAATTCTTGTTGACTGACTTTTTTGCCATCATTGTATTTTACTGATGAGTTAATCTAACCTAAGAGATAACCAGCAAATTTTTAAGTTTTGGGTTAAAAACGAACATTTTTAGTTTTTCAAAACGGGTAAAATAATTTTTTGTCAACCAAAATGAACATTTTTAAATTACTTCTCCACCCTTTTTCAAAATTTTGGTTAAGGAACTGTTTCTGATAAATAGCATGGGATGAATATTCACGGATGGTTTATTTTCTTGAGATATAATTTCTTGTACTACCGTAACGATCTTAGTATCAATCGATATGGTTACGTCAGCAACTATTTTTTATAGAATAGTTAGAAATTATTAATACAAGAATAAAATAAACTGATAATTTATATGAAAGTTTATTGCCCCAGACGTCTGGTTCAATTAAATACCTTTTCTGTCAAATAATGACGGAGACCTTGACCTTGATTACAAAGACTTATAATTATTCAACATTTCAGATGAAATATTGTTAAATAAATGACAATGAAAGTAAACAAACCTAGCTTTCAACGATATCTGTAAACAAAGCACAAGACTGATGCTTATCAAAGAAAAAGACTTGTATAAGCCTAGTACTGGTACTGTATTTGAAAATAAATGATTTCACTCAATTTAGAGATTCTTTTATTTTTAGGACAAGGTATGATACAGTTATTCTGTGCTGAGTTCGGAGAAGTTCATAGCTAAATAGATCAGAACTTAGCTATACCGTATATTGATTGCATAAACTACAATCATTCCAATACACTACGTACAAAAGTTCCTTAAACATCAAAAGAGAGCCCACCAAATGTTGGAGAAAAATGCAAAGCAAACCAAACTGCTCCTCTTTGTTTTGGTAATTCTGAATCGAAACTTGTGTGCTTGACTCGCCCCTAATTAAAATTACTTTGACTTCTCCTGTCTAAATCTTGCAATAATTTCTTTACTATACAAATAGCTTTCTCTTCGGAAGAACGTCGAATTTTAAGGAAGCATTTGTATAGAATTCATTAACATCAACATGTCACACTTTCTGTATGTCTTGCAGTGTTTAACAACTTCAGATATAAAAATGAATAATAAGGAAGTTTCTTGTGCCTCATTTGTGTCTCATTATTTACCACACAGTATACCAAGTGAAATTGAGCATGTTTATTATGCATCACCTGGAGTTTTTGTAATATCAGGTGGCTTAGATCTATGGTGTTTACTTTCATAACGGTACAAGATGAAGTGAGAGTGTGCAATCTGTACCATTTTGTTGTATATATACGGAGTGACTTAGAAACTCCGTGAATGAAATAGTGATGATTTTTGCTAACGCAAGACGTCATTCGTTTAAGGCAAACCGTTGTTTCGTAATGTTTTCTGTTTAAGCTGTTTTAACTGGTTAAGGAAAAATCTATTATGGATTGCTTTTAACGTTTATCAGGACATGAGTTTAACGATTGTTTGAAAGAAAAGAAAGGATATGAATTTTTTAATTTACAATTACTTTTGATAGTATATAAAAGGTGATCGCATACACCGGTATATGTATATGCATAGTACAACAACGCACATTTAGGCACCAAATACGTGCAAAGGTGTTATTAAAACGAAAGTCTATTATCTAATGCCTCAGTTTGTCAGAGTTGGGGATTGGTATCGTAATATCCAATACAGAATGTTCTTACTAGTAACATACAAAAACTATATACAGTGACAATCTTCTTAATTAACCTATCTATAAGCATGATAAGCAGCTATTTTTAGGTTGTAACTTTGAAACTTGGCATGGAAGTTATTTTGGTCTCTTTTATTAAGGAGCTAATTTAACATATACAAGGCTTACATAGTGAAATTAATTTATCCTGGGAACTTTTTGGGATAAATGTAACTTAAGACGCAAGGAAAAATAATGTATGTAGGAGAAGAAAATAATGAGATGACTATAAGTTCAAAGTAAACATGATAGTCGTTTGTTAAAAGAGTATGATATAAAGGTTGTTTTTAGTATTTCTGTAAGTAATGGTAAGCATATGAATATTTTCCGTTTTGGGAATCAAAAGACTGGTATTTTTCGCGTGAGGATAGTTTAGTGTCTTTCTTATTACGATACACGAAACGATTTGCAGTATAGCTCTTATATTATTGAATGACTTTCATAAAGGATAATTAAAATAAAGGTTGAAGAATATGGTATTAACAAAGCAATTCAGGAGAACAAAAGATGGCAAACTGCAATCTACACCGATATCTAAATCTAGGGTTTTCACGATAAGCAATTTATATATTTTTTATTTGCTCGTGAAGAATCCGGATGTTGTTCAAACAAATTTTAATTTGTTGCTTTTGTGATGCATTAGTTCATTATTATGTTGGACACACGAAAGTAATATTCCTTAAGAAAAGAGTGAAAATTAAAGTAGGATGCTGTATTTGGTGTCGATAAATGCCATTGGCATAATGGCGAGGTGATGGGAAGTAGGCCAACAACATGATCACATTGACTTGGTAAACACAGCCTAAGCAGAAAACATAACATGTTTTTGATCATTCTTCCAATTTTTGAAAGTGCTTAATGAAGATTAATGTTCTCCTGTGGTCATTGCGGAAGTGTTTCTGAACCAACGGGGAAATTAAAAGACATTTTGTACTTCTACTTCTACGCTTATTCTCATCAAAGCCTTTTCAGCATCTAGATTGTTACAAATTGGTTTATTATTTTGCAGAATCTTCAAACTGGATATAACAATATGTATTAAATGTACCATATAAATCTCATTATAAAATTTCAAATTGATTAGCCCAATAATCCTAAAATAATCATAGATTAAATACGGATTGCTTCATACTTCAAAAAACCGTTCATTGTTACCATGGTTATGTTTATAGTCAATCTGTTGTTACGACTTAAAATACGTTTGTTCAACCGTCTGAACACCTAATGGTTTTGGTTTTATTATCATTTTAAATCCGTAGAAGTATGTTGCTTCAGCTTATTCAGAAATTTATGGTGAATTATGATCAAAAGTATAAATGAGTGATTTTAAAATACAGCACAAACAGTCTATGTTCTAAGCTTTCCTGAGCAAGGGTTAATAACCACCAAACGTTTAAGTTTGTGTTTATGGTAAATTTGCGTCTGTGTAAACTACACTCTTAATAATATGATATGCTTGATATCACAACGAGGACCAAATGACGACGGTGTTTCTGTAATTGCTTTAAATATTTCTTCGCTGTTCAACTACACTAAACGCAACTTTGAACGTCATGAAATCGACGCGCTGTACTTGTTCTGCGATCCCTTAAAGTATTTTGATAAAACTGTACAACGATTAACTCATTATTTTTGACAAGTTTTACATCACCCATGCGAAGATAAACAAAAGGACATGAAGGGTATCGATTGTTGTAAATGAGCCACCTTAAGCTGACCAATAAGTGTCATGACACCCGGGTGTCATTTGACTCATTATTTTCTATTTTTATCAGCTGGACATATTCCCAGCAGAGTCTATGGTTACCATTTGATATTTACTTGAATTGTTCCATACAAATGGAATACGGTATACGATAACAGAAGATATCGAAACCCTTCCAATCATGCATTGCTTCCGATGGGATATTTTGTACAGGCTGTTATGAATAGCTTTAGTGATACAACAATTCTGAAAACACTAAAGCTATTCATGACAACCTGTACAAAATATTTCCATGGAAGCAAGGCATGATGGGAAGGTTCTGATATCTCCTTTTGTATACGATGGTCATTACAAAAAGATTTGTCATGCACATTTTTGAAAGATGATTATTAAACCAGGGCAAGTCGAACTGCTAGATTGTGTATGAATGAAAAAATGATACCTAATCTCAAAACAAACACACATGTTGAATACACAAACATTACCAGAATTTGACACTTGCTGAAATCAAATAACGATTATAGCATAACAATAAAGTGCATGAAATTCAAGTTCACGTATTTGGGGATTTTAGCCCTGATCTGTTGGCCAACATTGGGGGATAGAACAACATCAGTTGTTATGACTAGCTGTGTTATCAAAATAAAAATACTGCCTTCCCCATCTACCATGAAGTAACTTTGCCTTGAGCATTGGAATGCACGTATTTTTGTTCAGTGGTTTAAGGCGCTGGGATAAATGACCTGAAATTGGATTGAAAAATGACGAGAAATACTTGATTAAAACTAATATATCTTCTAAACTATAATCAAGTTGATGAATAAAAGTTCTGAAATATACAAAATAATGAGAGAATCTAAATCATCTTTATAACCCTTAGGATGATTCAGTATTCGATTAAGCGGTAAATTCAGAATAATAAACATGTAAGACGATGAAATTACTTTAAAAACGTTATACTAGAGGGATGAATATTAGTTAGTATTACTAACAGATTAATATTGAAACATATGGAAATGTAGTATTGCATAAAGGGACAAGTCAAAATTCCAACAAAAAAAATGTTCTTATAAAGCTTGAAAATGTATTAAAACCAAGCAAAAGTAAAAACGTTCCCTACAGAACTGGCTAAAATTGAAATAGTATTAATGTTCAAATCCGGATTTGTTTTTTCTTTAATGGTGGTGTGATTATGTCCAATATTTTAAACCCTAAATTTGTACCTAAGATGGATATACTAGTTAAGACAATTTATATAAGTAAAATGATATAAGTAAAATGTTGACAACTTTAATAAATAATCCATCCTGAAAAAATATTTTTATTTTGATATTTAGTGAAATTTTGTAGACAACTGAAAATCTAAAATGCTAAATATGTTGGTAATAAGAATTAAACAGGAAATTTCCTCCCTGGTCTTTACATATCATTTAACAATCCAAAAATATTATGCACAGACACGCTCACTTATGAACAAGCTTGTCTTCAAAAGTTGAGATACTACATGTTGCCGTGACTGTTCGCATTCATACTTTTTTAGAATTTTTTCACAGAAAGGCACTCAAATAGCAGAACCTAGATTCAATAAATTGTTAAAATAGAGCACATTACACGATATGTGTTGAGAGAGCTTACTTCACAGATTATAAAGAAATCGATAGACTTCCACCTTCCTACCGCTACTCTCTAGAGAAATGAAATAAGTCAAAATAAATTGAACGTGTCAATTGAAAAATTGAATAATTGAAATGAGTTGTAAAATATGTCTCGACCTAAACGTTCTCTGCTCGGTGACCTGGAATCCGAATGACTTCAATTTGTTCCAATTATCCATGTTTGGTCCTTGTTTATAATACTGATGTAGCAAGTAAATTATCACATGTGGATATTGAATCATGTCTCATTTTTTGTCCAACGATGGTTTTCACAGTTGAACTATTTTCTCAAGATATATTGTTGTATTACTTCAATGATTTCAAAATCTATTAATATGCTTACGTCTGCAAATTCGTTATGGGATAGTAAGAAGTATAATAAAACATATATGACGAATGAAATGAATTTGATAATTTCTTTTACGAAAGTTCTGAAAGCCCCAGACATCAAGGTTAATCAAATATCTTGTCTGTGTAATTATGACGGAGACCATGACCTTGATTACAAAAAATACTATATGAAATTATTCTAAAATGTCAAATAAAATTGAATGCAAACCGACAGAGAAATGATATAGAAACAAACAAACAAAACAGACATAGAGATCTATATAATTATGCATACTTAATTTGAGTTCTGAAAATAAATCGTTTTCACTCTTTTTAGGTAAGTAAGCTCTTTGTTCGTTGGTTTGTTTGTTTTGATGGAGGTCAGGGCAAGGTATAGTAATTCTATGTTAAAAATTGTTAACAAAAATAGATAGAAGCTATATGGTTGAAAATCTCCGGTTGTCCATTTGAATTGTCAAAAAGAAATATGAATGCAATCTCTCCAATTCAAATCATAAACTGGTATCAAATGTTTTGGGTCTTTGAGATAGAAACTTAAGCTGACACTTAAAAAAATCATATATCTTTTACTCTTTTACATACAATTTTCTCCTCGGTTGAACATCGAGTACAAGTATAGAAATGATAAACATCATCATTTCACATCATTTATCTGTCTTGCAGTTCATTACTGTCACATAACAATTTAGGGTATTAAAATGAATAATATTGAAGTTTCTTGTGCCTCATTCATGTCTCATTAATATACCACACAGTATACCAAGTGAAATTGAGCATGTTTATTATGCATCACCTGGAGTTTTTGTAATATCAGGTGGCTTAGATCTATGGTGTTTACTTTCATTACGGTACAAGATGAAGTGAGAGTGTGCAATCTGTACCATTTTGTTGTATACGGAGTGACTCATAATTCCTTGGTAATACAGCTGATTTAAATTTTTTCCAAAAAAGACATCATTCTTTAAGTAAAACATTGCTTTTCATTGAAAGAAATATCTGTTGTATATTGTTCTCAACGACTCTGAGGATATGACTTAAATGTGTTTTGTTTGTTCGTTTGTTTAATTTTTGATTATGAATTTAGTATTTTGTTTGTTTTTATAACGAAAACTTAAGGTCAAAACATCAAAATTTTCACAACCAAACATTTGGTCGTGACGTCAACAAATATTTGCGATCAAATTTAAAGTATAAACCGATAACAAACCTTTGAAGCAATGTATATGACAATTCAATACATGTTCAATTTAGCGCGAAATTTTATTTGGTCTCAACTCGGTGTTCAAATTATTTTATTTGGAGTCAATCGTCATTTGACGTCACGACCAAATGTTTGGTGGCGAAAATTTTGTTTGAAAGCCGACTATGTTGTGACCCTATGGTCTTATTGGTTTATCAATTAATGCAAATAATGCCAGAATCATTATAATTGTTCTTAAAATGTTTTACATTCTATTGTTATCACGTGATGTATTATGTCTAAAGTTGTAACTTGAAACATGACATGGGACGGGAGTTGTTTGGTCTCTTATTAAGGAACAAGTAACACATACAAGGCTCACATTTGTGACCCGTCATATCGAAAGGTACCTTAAGGGTCCCAAAATGACAATTTATTTTTTGGTCTCATCTGAAAGATTATATTTCATGCTTTAAAATAACACCTTGCTTTTGGTTATTAGATGTTCGATTGCGAAGTTACATCTAAAATAGGTAAAAGGCATCGGGCTGATTCAGAAAACTATAGTTCTGAGAAAACCGAGTTGAAAATTTCTGTACTGGTACAACTTGAATGGAGACAGGATTTTTATCTCAGTTTTTATTACATTTGTCTTATGTTTTGGATGTTGGACAGCTGGAACCTGGTTAATATAATAGAATACACTTCAAAGGTAACGTTTGTGATGAAATTAGAAATTCGACCTTGGATGTGATTTTTGACTATGCTCAGCTTCAATGGCCCGTATCTCGTAATTTACTAAACCTTTCGATATGATGGGGTCACATTTACATTGATATCGAATCCTGAGAATTTCGAAGGCTATATTTAACCAAACTCACTAACGAAAGTAAGAAATTTAATTATCTCATTATTTTCATTCTTAAGAATGAAAATAATGAGAGAATTGCCACCAGACGAGGTAGTAAAGAATATCGTGTTGAGGTTGTTTGGGTTTTCCAAAAGCGTTCAAAGATTTCTGATATTCCCTGAGGTCGGAGGTGTATTCGCATGTGGTTTGTACTGATCACTGATTACGGGAACACACAAACATTTGCAGTGTACCTCTTATATGTATCAGTTTCATCTGAATAGCTTTCATAAAAGAAAATCAAAATAAAGTATGAAAAATATGATATTAGCATAGCAACTAAGGAAAACAAAAACGGTAAATTATCAGTCTGGTGTCTCAACGAGAAGCAGTTTATATATTTTGTGAATAATCCGGATGTTGTTCTTACACGTTGTAATGTGTTGCTTTTTGTGATGCATTAGTTCATTATTATGTTGAACACACGAAAGTAATATAAAGAGTCAAAAGCAGGACGGTTGTATTTCGTGTCGATAAAATGCCATTGGCAAATGGTGAGGTGATGGGAAGTAGGGCATCATATAGACCTAGTCTAAATTGAAAACATAAGAATTGGGCATGTTTTTCAATTTTTGAAGTGATACATGAAGATTAATTCTCTCTTGTGGTTTGCTTCAATGTTTCTGAACGATATTCTATATTTTTATCAAACTTTTGCTCCACAGAATATTTATTAAAAACAGTTTAAATCAAATATGTCATGAAAAACCAATTGTAAATCCAACTGGCTAAGTTGAGAGGACACTAAAACTGCTATTACCTAAGGTATTTATGGCCCGGTGGGGTTCAAACGCATTTGAACATCATTTAGTTTTGGTTTTGATTTGTTATCATTATAAACCTACCAAATTTCACTTCAGCTCATTAGGAATTTTGTTGGCTTATTATCCAAAGTATAGGATGGGCGTTTAATACAGAAACAGTCAATATGCCGAGCCGAGGTCATCTTGAGGCAAGAGTGGTTACCAGTTCTCAATTCGCGTCTCTGTAAACTAGAGGGTAATGCTATATGCTTGAAAACACACGTTTATTTACCTGTTTTGCAATTATTATATTAATTGGATGACCATTTTAAAGGGTAATTAATGAAATTGTTCAACAATCAACTCGTTCAAGTTTGAGTATACTACGTGTCCATTTCAAAAGCAAAGATAAACAAAGTCCGTATGTAGGAATCGATTATCGTCACTGAGCCATTTTTGACTGTCAAATATCAACAGACTCGGGTGTCACTTGACTCATTACATTGCTATTTATATCGGTTGGTCATTCCCAGCAGAGTCTATGGTTACCATTTGATGGTTATTTGAATCGCCCCATACATTATGGTATCTATGGCGGTTATAAAAGGAGAAAGATGTATATATCTTTAACGGTCATTATAAACCAAGATTTCATCTTTCATTTTTTTAAATTTTATGCTGATATTATTTTTATAGTTTAACCAAAAATAGTTTGCGAATGAAAAATAACAAAAACTACCGTATTTTAAACCAAACAGGCATGTTGAATACACAAACATTACCAAACCTTGATACTTGTTGAATTCAAAAAACCGATTATGGCATAATAAGAATGTTGAAAATTCAAGTTCACATGTTTGGGGATTTTAGCCCTGATCTATTGGCCAACATAGGGGGATAGAACAACATCGATTGTTTTGACTAGCTGTGTTATCAAAATAGAAATACTGCTTTTTTCATCTACCGTGCAGTAACTTTGCCCTTGGCATTTGAATGCACGTGTTCAAAGGTTTAAGGCGGTTTTGTTATGACCCGAAAACGGATTGAAAAATGACAAGAATACTTGATTAAAAATAATTCATCTTCTAAAACATAATCAAGTTGATGAATAAGAATTCTCAAACATAAAAAAAATCAGCTTCTACCCCTTAAGGTGATTCAGTATTTAATTTAATAGTAATTTCCGAATGAATGATAAGTATCCCAAGCTAAAATGAAATTGCTATGAAATGTTCTTGAAGGGATGTGAAGATTTATTAGGTAAATATTACAACATAAGGCAAGTAGCATTGCATTGATATAAAGTTCTCCTTAGGCATCAAACTATGATTATGGTATTGTAGATTGTTCTAAAATTAAGGGACAAAGGTATAGATATAAATAATAAACACTCTTTTTAATGTATTTTAAATTTCCTTGTCTTATTGACCATGTTGTGATATGTATGTTTCGTTGTTGCTTCGATTTATGATTTGAATTTTGTCTCATAGTTCGAATAGACAGCATAATTTGATGCACCCCATATTACATCCCCGGAACGATAACGTTAAGTGTTTACCTTTGCGCATGTAAAAATGTCGATTTTATTTTTAAAATGATTGGGGCACACTTTATTAATTTCATTAATTTTAACATTGCTATTAGAGGAATATACCACACCTGCTTTCAAAAAATCTTCTGATGATTAAAAATATCAGTTTATACTTTAATCGATAACATCTGAGAGTTAATGTCGTACTCAGGCAAATTACATACGATGGATTAACAGATTAGTCATGGATTGAAAACGATATGATGAAAAGTCGGGAGCTTTTACTACTGGTGCATACATGTCTTCCAAGGCCACGAATGCCTCCTAAGAATTATATTTAAACTAACAGACATATTTCAAAATATGTCATAAATAAGCTTATGCTTTAAAACACAAATGAAAGGAACATCAATGGTTGGTTATTAAGATGTATGTAATTAAGGAATATGATTACTAGTTACCCTGGAGACTTTGACGGTGTATCAAAGGATTATTGTATAACTTGACTGGTACTAACATTAATTTTATATTATAACTAGTCTCACCTTCACTGAACTCACGTCCCTCTTTCATTCTACTTCAATGAAACAATATATACAATACGATATTGAACTACAAAAAGTAGCTTTCCAAATCAATCAAAATTAGATTTGTTATGTTTGTTTACTGACTGATGTTTCTTTTGTACATAAATCAAGACTCTTTGAACTTAAACTTACAAAACAGGCAGTTGTGATGGATGATGCAAATGTTGAAAAGCTAAGAAAATAAAAACACAAAAATTGAACTGGGAAATTAATGGTTTTGAAAAAATAGCTGAATTGTTCGCAACAAATAATGAATCTTAAAAACAGTCAGCCATTCTACATATCAAACCAATGTGAATGAAAATTCGTAATGATCTTTTTTATTTTTCTATTTGTTATGCGAATTATGTTCAACCCACAGACCGTTTTATGAAATTGAAAATCGTTATGTGATACGTACTTTGGGAAATTTAAAAACAAACAAAAAAAACATGAACACGAGTTATTTTAGTGCCTCATCCTACAATTTGACGCAATTGTTTGTACATCTCTGATAAGCAAACAAATTATTTTTGATGAAATTATCTTCGGGGCTTTGTTTGATCTTTTATCTGGCAAAACCATATGAGGTACAAATTTAGGATTTAGAAAACACTGAACAGTCACACCATCATCATAGAATTATATATTGCAAATCAATTCTCTCTCAACCTGAGCCATTTCTGTGTAATTGTTTATACCTTTTGGATTTTACTACACTTTTAGACTTTATTTAGAGCATTTTGAAATCTTATTTGAATCTAGGCTAGTCCCTTTAATAGCATACTGAGAACTGGAGTCAAAATAACATACACAGTTTCGCCAAATCAACACAAATTAGAATTTTAAAACATTTGGATATTTCACCCCTTAAATAACTTAATACATGTAGAATACGTTTAAATTTTAATGTGTCAGTCTTAACTATTGATACATACCAAACATGGCAACAACAAATTAATTGTTTTTCATCAAGTAAATTATATTTTTTACAAAACTGTTAAATACCAAAAGGACTTTTGTCATGCAGAGCTTGAAATCCTGATATACTGCTTTTTATATCGTACATTAGAATATAGTCAAAACTGTCCAGTGTGCCTTTAAGTCTAATGTAAATATACTACCAAAATTGATTTTCTGCTTCATTTATTAAACAGATCTTCTTAATTATGAAAATTAAAGTTTATAGGCCAGAGTGCAACCTACCACGGATTTGTGTTTAAATTGTCCAATAGATTTACCTATGGTGTTGATGGCGTAATCTTACGGGGAACCTGTGATTTTGCGGAGAAAGGGACGTAAATTTGGGATAAATACTGATCATATAACTTCGAAATTGTCCCTTATTTTACGGGTTTCTATAAATTTTAGGAGAATTTGGATCAAAATTGATCCGGAAAAGGGTAAGCTCATATTTGATACTTTATCGGATCAATTTGATCCTTTCTTTTTAAGAGTGCATTAATCACAGTTTCCCCTCTAATATAAGACTACGAAGTTTGTCCAATTACATCATTGTTTTACAGTGTAATATTTCAATTAAATACATATCATTTTGATCTGTTTTACTTTCATATTCTACTCTCTTGGAATTATATTCAGCTCAAAAAACTGAAATATTACAATATATTTACTTAATTAAATGCGTTTTCTGTTTTTACCTGAAACATACAATATGAATCTCATCATATGTAGTTCCTCTTTTTAGTATATAAGCACAGTAACAAACAATGGAAAACATTGCAGAAATGAAATGTGATTTTTTTTCAATGTAAATTCATCACGGTTCTGATAAGAATCTTCCCACTTTATATGATGAACATGGCACATTTAATCCAATTTACTCTCTTCTCTGTTGTTTGACCAAATTAGACTGTGATACACCAGTTTACGTGACGTCGCATAATACTTGCAGCACTGACGTTATATATCTCCCCGTATTAAAGTCATTGACTAGCTCCGAGTTCTTCAATTAGGGAATCTCGGTCGAGTTAGTTGAAATTGTGGCTACAGGTAAAATTATCTAATTCGATTGGGAATTAACGGAATGATTAGATATTTTACTAAGAAGTTGAAAAGTACATTGATAGATTTTGCCAGGTTTAAAGCAAGATATAAGTAACAACAATGTTCAGTTTTACTTCTAAGCATATGTCATTCGTTTTTCTTTGAAAATGGCATAAAACACATGAGTGGTTGTCTTTCAATTAATATGATTAATATCACAAATCACGTTGAATCTTTTGTTTTTTTCTGTCAAAAGTTAAATTATGCTTATTATTTCACAAACATTTATCTTAGGAAGAACTAAATTAAACACTGAAATGCTTATCTTATCCTAACAGCGTTGTTCATAACTTGATTTTTAAAAATTCGAGTAGTTCTGTGATATAATACATAGAGTTAAGTAAAACAATTTAGGTAGAGGAGAAATGAAAAGAAAGGAACATGTAATGAGAACCTCGTTATGTCTAACTTTTACGTCTCTAAAACATTACTTTTACGTCTTTGAAAGAACTCTGTACCTCAATGTGCATCAATTGTACATGTAGTTCGAATATTACATTCATCTGTCTTATCGCAAACTCGTCGATCACAGAATCACGACTATGCAGGCCCGTAGCCAGGATTTTTCATGGGGGTGCGGAAAGTGGACCTTTTGGAGGAAAAATTTCCGTTTTGGTCGACCCTTTACTAATTTTAGTATTTTTTTAGCAATTTTCGAAGCATTTTGTGAAGTATTTTATTAAAAAACGACCTACTTTTATTTATTTAGGTGCTTTAGGTGTTATTTTGGTGGTAATTTATAGGGAATTTTTGTGGACCTTTTTTGTACATTGTCAAATTAGGGGGGGGGGGGGGCGACGCCCCCACCGCACCACCACCCCACCCCCTGGCTACGGGCTTGCGACTATGCACACAATAAAATGAAGCTAGATTGCAGCCTACTCCCAAAATTAATAGTATATTCTTTTGTTATATTCTTTCCGGTCTCTACAGATACTTCCGAAAACAAGAAAGATTGTTATGTGGAAACACGTTCAGCCTGCTTTGTAAAAGTTCAGATACTAGCGGTGATTGTCCGCATTTATACTTAAAGAGTGAGTTAGATATCTGGAGTCCATTAACTAGTACATGACGGATTTGTAGAGTGTTTCAGATGATAACTAGGTTGTGTAACATCTTATATTGATACACGTATATGATTATTTTGAGATGTAGGTTGATTAGTGAACTTATTATGAAGAAAAACAAGCCCATGATTTTGATATACGACAATCATATTAGCACTTAACACTCAAAACTTAATACACAACAACAACAAAAAAGATAGCAAAAATAATAATAAAGGCTCACAGAACACTTCTAAATCAAACAAATGCATAAGAAATACTATATAACATTGCCTAAAACTGACACCGTGACCTGTTCACAGAAAATATACATTTTTACGGACCATGATTAAAAATTTTGTTCTGAGCAAGATAGTGACATATGTTCATAATTTGTTCACAAAATAAAGCTGAGTTCCCATGTACGCAAGAAGTAATATCCCAAGACATTCTAAACTAAAAGTAAATTTACAATTCAATATGCCTTTAAACACGTAAAGTCCACATCTTAAGATGAATTTCAATCCCCAGTATACTAGAACCAATAAATTTGTTATAAAGAAACTCCCCTGAAGACTTGAAAATTTACAATTACGCTTTGAAATAAATTTGTTTTTGATCCTGATCTGAAAATTATTGTATGAAATTCGTGTCTGGTAAAAGAGTAGAGGACTTGCATCAATGAATTGGGTTTGCATGCTTTCAACAAACCCAGGATGTTTGAAGAAGCTTAAGCTAAGCAAGTTCGTCTCCGGGTCAAGCTTTTAAAAGAAAAATCAAAATAGTCACTAAAACCATTTATATACAGATTGCGCCACATTAACGTAATTCATATAAAACGTTCGTTTAATGTGTGTAGGAGAAGAAAATAATAAGATGACTATATACGTTCAAAGTAAACATGATAGTCGTTTGTTAAAGAGTATAAAGGTTGTTTTTAGTATTTCTGTAAGCATATGAATATTTTCAGTTTGGGGGATCAAAAGACTGGTATTTTTCGCGTGAGGATGGTTTAGTGTCTTTCTTATTACGGGTACACGAAACGATTTGCAGTATAGCTCTTATGTGCATCACTTCCAACTAAACGACTTTCATAAAGGATAATTCCCGGAATAATTAAAATAAAGGTTGAGGAATAATTATGATATTAACAAATCAATTAGATAAAACTAAAAAGACGGCAAACTGCACCGACATCTTAGTCCAGGGTTTTCACGATAAGGACTTTATATATTTTGTTTGCTCGTGAGGAATCCGGATGTTCTTCCTACAAATTGTAATTTGTTGCTTTTGTGATGTATTAGTTCATTATTTTGTTGAACACACGAAAGCAATATTCCGTAAGAAAAGAGTGAAAATAACAGTAGGATGTTGTGTAATTTCGTGTCGATAAATGCCATTGGCATAATGGCGAGGTGATGGGATGGGAAGTAGGCCAACAACATGATCACATAGACTTGGTAAACACAGCCTAAGCAGAAAACGTAACATGTTTTTGATCATTCTTCCAATTTTTGAAAGTGCTTAATGAAGATTAATGTTCTCCTGTGGTCATTGCGGAAGTGTTTCTGAACCAACGGGGAAATTAAAAGGCATTTTATAACAAATTGGTTTATTATTTTGCAGAATCTTCAAACTGGATATAACAATATGTATTAAATGTACCATATAAATCTCATTATAAAATCTGAAATTGATTATCCCAATAATCCAAAAAATAATCTGAGATTAAATACGGATTGCTTCATACTTAAAACTGTTCATTGTTACCATGGTTATGTTTATAGTCAATTTGTTGTTACGACTTAAAATGCGTTTGTTCAACCGTCTGCACACCTAATGGGTTTGGTTTTATTATCATTTTAAATCTGTAGAATTATGTTGCTTCAGCTTATTCCTAAATTTAGGGTGAATTATGATCAAAAGTATATAAATGAGTGCTTTTAAAATACAGCAAACAGTCAATGTTCTAAGCTTATCCTGAGCCAGGGTTAATAACCACCAAACGTTTAAGTTTGTGTTTATGGTAAATTTGCGTCTGTGTAAACTACACTCTTAATAATATGATATGCTTGATATCACAACGACGACCAAATGACGACGGTGTTTCTGTAATTGCTTTAAATATTTCTTCGCTGTTCAACTACACTAAACGCACATTTACGTAATGCTGTTTGAACGTCATGAAATCGATGCGCTGTACTTGTTCTGCAATCCCTTAAAGTATTTTCAGGGGGAAGCGGGTTGGCGCAGCGGTAGTTTCCTCGCCTTGCACCAATGAGGTCCCGGGTTCGAGCCCCGTGCCCGGCGCTTTATGTGCATTTGGTTTTCAGTCCATGCTCGCTTCCGCAGGTTTTTCTCCGGGTCCTCCGGTTTTCCTCCCGCACTAAAACTGAATATTAAAGAAAGATCTAGGACCCCAATGGAAATAAGCTTCATTAGAGGCTTTCTTGGATTATTCTTGGCTATCAGCCTAAAGAATTCTTTCTTTCTTTCTTTAATGAAACTGTACAACGATTTAACTCATTATGTTTGATAAGCTGTACATCACCCATGCAAAGATAAACAAAAGGACGTTAATTACATACAGGTATCGATTGTTGTCACTGAGCTACCTTAAGCTGACCAATAAGTGTCATGCATGACACTCGGGTGTCATTTGACTCATTATTTTCCATTTTTATCTGCTGGACATTCCAAGCAGAGTCCTAAGGTTACCATTTGATAGTTACTTGATCATATGCCTGAATTGTTCCATACATATGGAATATAAAATGGTTATAATATTACAGAAAGATTTGTCATGCACATTTTTTAACGATGATTATTAAACCAGGGCAAGTCTAACTGCTAGATTGTATATGAATGAAAAAATGATACCTAATCTCAAAACAAACACACATGTTGAATACACAAACATGACCAGAATTTGACACTTGCTGAAATCAAATAACGATTATAGCATAACAATAAAGTGCATGAAATTCAAGTTCACGTGTTTGGGGATTTTAGCCCTGATCTGTTGGCCAACATAGGGGGATAGAACAACATCAATTGTTATGACTAGCTGTGTTATCAAAATAAAAATACCGCCTCCCCCATCTACCATGAAGTAACTTTGCCTTGAGCATTGGAATGCACGTATTTTTTGTTCAGTGTTTTAAGGCGCTGGGATATATGACCTGAAATTGGATTGAAAAATGACGAGAAATACTTGATTAAAACTAATATATCTTCTAAACTATAATCAAGTTGATGAATAAAAGATCTTAAATATGCAAAATAATGAGAGAATCTAAATCATCTTTATAACCCTTAGGATGATTCAGTATTCGATTAAGTGGTAAAATCAGATTAATAAGCATCTCAAGCTTAAGACATGTAAGATGATGAAATTACTATAAAAACGTAACACAAGAGGAATGAATATAAATATAACTAATAGATTAATATTGAAACAGATGGAAATGTAGTATTGCATTAAGGGACAAGTCAAAATTCGAATTACAATTTAAAAAAAACCTATAGAAATGTTCTTATAAAGTGTATTATTAACCAAGCAAAAGTTCCAGTTTTTTAAAACCCTGAATTTGTATCCAAAATGGATATACTAGTTGAAAGATTAAAACAGTTTAATATATTTATAGAGAACCAGTTCAATCATTTTACAATTTAAGGCGTAGAAGCAAGAATTTGTAAGATTTTAAACTAGGAATACTGTTTTCATACTATTTTTAAAAGAACAACAATTCCAGAGTTTTACTGAGACATCATCCTGGCCAAATTTTAAAAATTTCAATTTGGCACTAGGAACATATAATATGATAGGTAATGCCATCATGGTTAAGGACATTACACTCACCGCTCAACGGATTAGAAATAATGAACCTTATGATTAAAAGTTGGGAACCGTTACCGCTGTTTATGTGTATCTTTAAACCACGGATGTACACTTGTGAACGAAAAAAAGTATTTCAAAAAATGTTATAAATGAGCTTTAATGTCCTTAAAAGATACACGCACAAAAGAACATTACATGTTGCTTGGTTATTAAGATGTAAGTATGTAATCAAGGATTTTGATTACTGGTTACCCAGGAGCCCGGGGTGGGGGGTGGGGGTACTTAGTACAAAGGTGATTACTGGGATGTGCCACAAACTTGGGAAGCAAAATCAGGCTGTCCGGTATTTCAATGGGTCCTTTTTCTTTGCAAAATGTGGTATTTTGATAGGTCTGTTTTTCAAAATTTTCTAAAATTTGCGCCATAATGGCGCAAATTTTGGATTTTTTTCTAAATTTCAAACAAAAATCAGAACATTTTCGCCAAATTAGCGTTAATTTTCGGGGGGAATTTCATTTTTTGTATAAACTCGACTCAAAATTTTGGGAATTTGGTATATGGATTGGTCCCTTATTCTTAAATATTGGTATATACATGGGTGGTACTTCAAATTTCCCAGCGACACACCTACTAAAACTAAAATTGAATACCCCCCCCCCCGGGCCCAAGAGACGTTACCGATGTATCAAAAGATCATTATGTAAGATGACTGGTATGGAAATTTATCTTGATTACAGCATAGACGGTCTACAGTAATAAGTAACATACAGTATACACTAAACTCACGTCCCTGTTCAATTTACAAAATGTAAAGAAAGCCATACCTCAAAGAAAACTTATTATGACAAAAACTGGCGGATTTAAGAATACTTGAAGTTACTGAACAACACAAATATAGTCATCAATCAAAATTAGATTTATTATTATATTTGTTTATTGACTTATGCTTCGATTAATCTTGAAAATGAATGGACGTTCATTCTGTACATAAATCAACGTTTTTTGAATACACCTACAAAACAGGTTATTGTATGATATAAGTACATTGTTGACTACTTTAATAAATAATCCATCCTGAAAAAAAAAATGATTTTTTAGGGACATTTTGTAGACAACTGAAAATCTAAAATGCTAAAGTAAAATTTTGGTAATAAGAATAACAGGAAAGTTCCTCTCTGCTCTTTACATATCATTTAACACTCCAAAAATATTATGCACAGACACGCTCACTTACGAACAAGCTTGTCTTCAAAAGTTGAGATACTACATGTAGCCGTGACTGTCCGCATTCATACTTATAAGAATGATTTTTTTCACATAGTACACCTTCCTTACAAGAGGATACATGTATATATGTTGTTCCCTTACAAACCTTACATATCCTACTTTTGCATCAAATCATTGATTCCGATCATTGACATTTCAATTGACAATAAGGCACATGGAACAGAAATGGAAGGAAACAAGTTCGCCACCTCTTGAACAACAAAAACTAGTCTTGCGAAAAGATCTAAAGAACTAACATTCCTTTTATAAAACCTTTCCTGACGCTTTCGCAATTTCTATATATAGAAAGAAACATGATCCAATATCCACATGTTAGTGATATTTTACTTGCTACATCAGTAATAAACGAGGACCAAACATGGATAATTGGAACAAATTGAAGTCATTCGGATTCCAGGTCATCGAGCAGAAAACATATAGGTGAAGACATATTTTACAACTCATTTCAATTATTCAATTTTTCAATTGACACGTTCAATTCATTTTGACTTATTCCATTTCTCAAGAGAGTAGCGGTAGGAAGGTGGAAGTCTATGGATTTCTTTATAATCTGTGAAGTAGCTCTCTCAACACATATCGTGTAACGTGCTCCATTTCAACAATTTATTGAGTCTATAGGTTCTGATATTTGAGTGCCTTTGTTGAACTATTGACAATTTAGACCCCCCTAACCAGGTGTTGGGTGAGGAAAAGTCGCCGTAATCAGGAGAGGGGTGAGGAGGTGTCGCCTCTATTCCCCTTTTTGGTCAAAACCCCTAAAGCCCAAAATCTAAGAAATAACCGCCAATCCACAAACTCCCAAAAAAATATGTTTAGGTTGAAATAATTACTCAAAACGGTGAAATTAATTGTGCGTCTGCCAAACCGAACATATTTAGGGACGCACCATTACATTTCCAGAGGGGAGCAGGAGGTTGGGTTCGGGGTTGATTTTTTTTCGTCTCCCCCTGGAAACCTAATGGTGCGCCCCTTATTTGAGTCAAAATCTCCTTGTCCATCGCTGGTTTTCACAGTTGAACTATTTTCTCAAGATATATTGTTGTCTTGCTTCAATGATTTTAAAATCTATTGTTATGCTTACGTCTGCAAATTCGTTATGGGATAATAAGAAGTATAATAAGACATACACGACTGAAATGAATTTGATAATTTATTTTATGAAAGTTCTGAAAGCCCCAGACATCAAGGTTAATCAAATATCTGGTCTGTGTAATTATGACGGAGACCATGACCTTGATTACAAAAAATTACAATATGAAATTATTCTAACATGTCAAATAAAATTATATCAAATTAATGACAATGACATTGAACACAAACCGACATAGAAATGATATAGATACAAACACACAAAACAGACAAAGAGATTTGAGTTCTGAAAATAAATAGTTTTCACTACTTTTAAGTAAGCTCTTTGTTTGTTTGTTTGTTTGTTTCGATGAAGGTCAGGGCAAGGTATAGTAATT
>JXSR01S001781.1:114679-125128 GCA_000969725.1 Ophiothrix spiculata
GCAACCCCTTCCCAAAATTATAGTATATTCTTTTGTTATATTCTTTCCGGTCTCTACAAATACTTCCGAAAACAAGAAAGATTGTTATGTGGAAACACGTTCAGTCTGCTTTGTAAAAGTTCAGATACTAGCGGTGATTGTCCGCATAAAGAGTGAGTTTAGATATCCGGAGTCCATTACTAGTACATGACGGATTTGTAGAGTGTTTCAGATGATAACTAGGTTGTGTAACATCTTATATTGATACACGTATCTGATTAATTAGTTATCAGATGTAGGTTGATTAGTGAACTTATTATGAAGAAAAACAAGCCCATGATTTTGATATAACGATTAGCATATCAGTACTTAACACTCAGCACTAAATACACAACAAACATAAAATATGATAGCAAAAATGATAATAAAAGACTGACAGTACATTTCTAAATCAAAGAATGTATAAGAAATAATATATAAAATTGACTAAAACTGGCACCTGTTCACAAAAATATACATTTTTACGGACCATGATTAAAAATGTTGTACTGAGCAAGATAGTGACATATGTTCATAAGTTTTTCACAAAATAAAGCTGAGTTTCCATGTACGCAAGAAGTAATATCCCAAGACATTCTCAACTAAAAGTATACTTTACAATTCAATATGCCTTTAAACACGTAAAGTCCACATCATAAGATGAATTTCAACCCCAATATACTAGAACCAATACATTTGTTCTAAAGAAACTCCCCTGCAGACTTGAAAATTTACAATTACGCTTTGAAATAAATTTGTTTTTGATCCTGATCTGAAAATTATTGTATGAAATTCGTGTCTGGTAATAGAGTAGAGGACTTGCATCAATGAATTGGGTTTGCATGCGTTCAACAAACCCAGGATGTTTGAAGAAGCTTAAGCTAAGCAAGTTCGTCTCCGGGGCAAGCTTTTAAGGTGTCTGGTCCATGATAGATCTGACTGAATTTTCTGGTAAAAATTGGCATGAATAATATTTTATCGATTTAGATTCGATTTTTAAAATAAATCATGAGGCTCACCGGACTCGAGTAAGCATGCAAGTCAGTTTAAAATAGCATTTTTGGAGATTTTTGGGAGAAATTGGTACAGGGGTCTATGGAAAATGTGGCAAAAGTGACATTATTTAGTGTTGATTCAAAAGCTTACCACTGAAATTTTATGTCAATTTTTCAAAATTTGCGAAAACGTATGTTATGTCAATTAACAAAATAAAAAGTGGGGGTCACCGACCTATTTTTCACGAAAAATGAGAAAATATGACATTTTTTGGCTTCAAAACACTATTCTGCGTATACTGCACATACGTGTTGCTGCACTTGCGAAATCAAAACAAGTGCGTACAAGTACGCGATGACTAGACACTTTAAAAGGAAAATCAAGATAGTCACTATAAAAAACCGTTCATACAGATTGCGCCACATTAACGTAATTCATATAAAACGTTCGTTTCACTGTTTTAGGTTCTAAATTATTATAAATTCTAAGTTTGCCAGACCAAACTTTATTTAATTTTTTCACATAAAGTAGTATAATTTTGTTTTATTATTTGTATGCCTTTTTGATAGAAATAAATATGATTGAGTGATGGAGTGATTGAGTGAATTTGCATAGAATACAGTATATATTTAAATTTAAGGTGGAAAGTAAAATATAAATCAAAATTTGTAACTTTTCTGGCTGTTTCTAGCAGTATATCTCACATGAAGTTAAGGAGAATTTCAATGCCCATCTGTATGAATTCACTTAGCACTCAAATGTCTTAAAAAAAGCAGTGTTTCTCTTCAAAATTGGTAAGATAACTTAGACGTTATTGCTTTCAGATGAAATATTAGAAAATAACAAAAATATATAAGCATCATATTTCTACAGTAATTGATCAATGGGTCACTTATTGTTATATACTTTTGTGAATGCTTTATTTTAACATAAAATCCAGACACCAAAGCTGTTGAAAAAAGAGAGACAGATCCGGGCAATTGCTTGAGAGGCACAGTTCACAAAGGAAAGAAGTAAGTGATCACCGTGTTTTCATCAACAAATCTTTTAGCAATCCATGGGTCACTTGGTATTATTATTATTTTACTGGAGTGAGGCTTACCATGTCTTGGCATTGGACAGGTGTGGCAACACTACACAAGTTTATAACAAACACCCACAGTGTTCGCAAAGGTTAACGGTAAGTCTTTGGGACTATACGAAAAATCGAAAGCTTTCTTTGGTATTTTTCATTTTTCCCTGTTAATCTGCAACATCGAACTGAAATATTTTGCATGAAACCAAATACATCTGTAGACAACATATTTTGGGGCCAGTCTGTGTTACTTTGAAGGAGAGAATGTTACCTAGTAATTCTCCTCATACTTACCATACCCGGATGTTTTTAAAACCTCTTTACATCCACTATGTTGTTCTTGGTCATGCAATATTTTTAGAATTGCATCTAGCTTTGGCCTATCAATACTCTACCTTCCACAATTTCCCAGACTGGTCACTTTTCATTATTCATCCTGTGAACTATCTTCTTTATTTTGAGCATAACAAGGTGTTATACTACAACGAGTTTGACAACTCTGGCGACACCTGACCAAGACGAACCAATGTAATCACCTCAGGCAGTTGTCACTTGTGCCCATCGTGATGGAGAATCAAAAGTCATATCGAATTACCAAGAGGACGGAATTCAGCTCCGAACCAGATACTCGTTGAATGTCAATGACCACCGTAAAACAGCGATGAAATTTATGTTCTATCAAAAACTGCCTGTAACCCGACGTCCATCATTTAATAATCAATAGTTAGATGATTGGTTTTTGTAACAACAATTATTTGATAACTTACATGATTGCAAATCTTAATCAACATTAAGATATGTCAATAGACATACACTATACGTATATTAAAAATTACTTTCGAAATCAGATTTCAAGTGATTTCATCAAGGTTAAACAATAATTTATTTTTTGAATCCAATTAATTTTCAAGAGTAGCTTAAAGATAATTCACTTGAAGTCCCATCACCAAATAAAAGTGGTACAAGTATATAAAAGGAAATACGAACCATAATTATTAGGGCATTTTACTAGATGGACATAATGATGCAGATGAATTTCAATGACACCTGTAAATAAAATTTGTATTATTATTAATTTATATATACCTTATGTGGACTGGACAATTTTAGCTAATGTTGATAAGCAGAAAGTCAGACAAATAATCAAAAGATTCCATTATTTAAAGCAAGAACAGTAGTAAGTCCGAATGTCTCTTCAATTGTTGAAACAGTTGATTCCTCCTCGTTTTTTGTATAGTTTTTTTTACTTAAGTCGCTTTTTTATAATTCATCTATCTCTCATTCTATATATCGACACATATTCGTGCCAAATGTTTGGCTTTGATTGAAAGTATTATACTTTAAATCTTGTCAAAGATATATGTTGGTTTTTGCCTGATCATAATTAAAAGAAAACTATTTACCACAATGTCTAAGAATTAATTGCACTGTGTTTCACAAAATTACAAAATCTCAAAATGTCTTTTAAAAATTCAGAAGCACAAAATACTAAATATAAGCCATAGTGTGTTTCGTTTCGTTTCGTTGATTGCATTGTTCAAACAAATGCCGAATGATGATCACTAATAAGGGTCTTGACATCGTGACGGTTGGAATTGTGTTTAGAAATTACATTAATGCTCTTGGGTATTTTCATCTAAATAGTACACATAAACTCAATTTCATCTAGCTTAATCCTCCTGTAACCTAATGAACTTACTTAAACATCCATAGGGCTATTACCTCTTAAAGAAGTCCTAATGATAATGCGCTAACGATATCATGATATCTGTGGGAAATGGACACGCGTCTTTCTCTCTTATTATTTTTCTTGATCGTGGCTCATGGTTTAGATTTCTCAATTAAAATGCTTGTTGGCATTCTTGGTATGTACTCGTGGGATTACCAGCAAAATATATAACGAATAAAGTTTGTTTTATTGACAATAAGAGAAAAATTTAAAATATATATATTATTCATAAAGAAATGTATGTACACTACCAAACTATTATCTTCATTATCAACGAAATTGTGGGTATGCTATTATAACATAAAAATCATTACAATTTGTGCAATTAGAAAAGTCTTGGTATGTAATTGTGGGGTTGATTGCAAAATATATTACGAATAAACTTTTGTTTTATTTACAATAAAAGAAATATTTAGAATATATATAATATTCATAAATAAGTGTATGTACATTGTGGGAATGTTATTATAACATAAACATTATTACAATTTTTGCAATTAGATAAGTCATGAAGGTGTTGAAATTTACTTTCAGAAACATCGTGGTGGTAGTGATTTTTCAAGAGCCTAACATCAAAAAGGAATAAAAAAAAATTCTTTTGAATTCAAAATCTATAAGTTTATCTATTTATACGAATTATGACCACCACATTTGAGAAATGTAATTATAAAAGGTTTGATTTCAAAAGCACTGCCGTTGTCATTTATAAGCCGACCACATTTAGAGTAAAGACCCTAGAAGAGAGTATCAACCATATTCCCTTGTTTATAATTTACCTCATATAGCTCAGAAAACAGTTGTCAAAGGATTAGCAATGACGTATTATCACGATTATTTTAAGTAATTTACACCCAGAGAATTCATATGTAAACTCCTATTTAAACTTTGGTTCTGAAACCTTGCAGATGATAAGCTATGACTTAATAGTTTGAAAGCAAATTACTGAGAGGCTCTTTAGAAGCATGATATTCAACGCTACTATTTTTTTCTCTTTTACACTTCTTCCTGTGAATAATTACACGTGGTAAACGTCATCTCTAATCAATATTTATTGCAATAATCCTGTCATGTTGTACTTTATAGTTAAGCAGGTAAATAATTATACTGATCCATGGGGAAAATGGGCATTTACAACCTAAAGGCTAAAAGGCACGCGCCATTTTACAATGTCAATATAAAACTAAACATCATTTTTTTTCGGAAAAAAACACAACCACAGATCTTTCTACAACCTTGCTTACGTGCAATTACAAAACAAAAGGTATAGTGGGGATGTTTTGTTAAGACAAGCAATCCTCTATTGACAGTTGATCTATCCCAAACATATCTGCTCTAAACCCAAATATTAAAGGTCACTTGTACTTTCATTACAGTTTTATCCTTACGTCAAATTCCATTTAACACATATACGTTCTAAAAGTAATTTGTTTGTTTGCATATTTGCTCAAGAGATGCCTTTAAAGGTCAGAAAGGCAGGACCATTCGCCTTTACTCCAGATAGTTACCATAGATCCTATCAAAACATCAACTAATGATTTAGAGAGTGGCAAATAACAGTGTAAGCTAAAGTATATCAATAATATCACATCTAAAAAGTGATTTTGTGGCAACAAAAGCTTTAATTTCCCATTATGTTGTTTCAATATCAAGAAAATAGCATTGCGCTTAGATTTGTGGTTCTATTTGCTTCAAGTAAGTGGAGTTAAAAGAATATTTTAAATTTTGAGATGATGTTTAACTTGTGTGAAAAAGTCTGTTAACAAATCACAATACTGTTGTATCAGATAATAAGGCATATTGTTCACCGCCTATGTCCCTGATTTCTTTAGGAAAGAGTAAAAATAAAAGTGGCATCATTTCCGACAATAATATTTCGGTGCATAACCATCTTACTGAAAGGTCTTTATAATTATTATATTGTCAGTTGTTAAGTATGAGAAACTTTTTCTGGTATAAGTATATTAATATGATATCCTGAGAATTAACTCAGGTAACTATAGACGCCATAGACATGACCAACAATTGTATTTAGTAAAATAAAAAATGAGTCACTTGTCAAAACTATCTAAACAAACTACAACATCAGCTGAACGCAGCATGACGGAAAATGACTTCGTCACGATGTCATATTATCGACGATGCAGTCCCAATTAACCTCTGTTTTAATAACACAGAAGAAGAAGAAAGTGTAGTTTACTTAATAGTGTCGTAATGAGTTTAGTTTAGAATACAAGGTAAATGACACTCATTATATAAGACATAAGGTATTGAAGCGTGTATTATTGTTAGATTTAATACTAGAGGGATCATTGGCTTTGGTATAATGAACAGACAACGTTATAATGAGAGAGACAAATCATCTATCAGCCTGCATTTATAATTGATGGGTTACAAACTGTCAAAGACCTAGATATAACTGATAACAACAATCGGGGTTGATTGGCATAAATGAACACTATCAATTATTTATCCATGACCCCAAAAGAGATGTATATGTGATGGCTCACCCCGAAAGGGGGGACTTTGCAGATGATATCAATTTTGATTTTATCATTTCATCTGTTAGAACATTTTCCAACAGAAAATCTGCTGGAAATTCTTATTATTCTCTTTATTTTTTGCTTCCTATTTTCTTCAGTTTCTCGAAAAGTGTTCTGTCGAAAAGTGTTCTGTCGCAAAGTCTCCCTTTTCGGGATGGGTCATCACATATATTCACGAAAGATTTTTGGTAATTTTGTAATGATGAATGAGTTACTGATGCTTGAGAATGTTAAAGCGTATATCGTCAATGTAAGATTGACTATCTCGCAGATCTTAATATCGATAGAAGGCGATATAAAAATATATGTGATGCATTGTATAATGCAACTTGTGTGATTGTTAAGAAATGTATTCTTCTTTATGTGCCAAATATTATATACATCATAGATATCAATATATGACATACATATCGTGACCCAGAACATTCAAAGGATATAATAGATAAAAAATATTTATTTGATAACTTATGTCAACCACAAAAGTATATCAAACATCTAAGACAAAGCCGGTGAAAAAAGTGGAAAAAAGCTATACATATTTCAAATTCAAATTTCAATTTCAAATTATATGTATTTCCATCCAAAATGACATACATAATACACGAAACTAAACATTATACATACATATAAGAAGGAGGAGCGATAAAGAAAGCCAAAGCCTGACTTAATACAAATCTTAAAACAGGTGGAAAATATCTCAAGTGGATACTTGTGAAAAATCGTCAAAGAATTCGACATTTGCTATAAACTTGTGTTGTGTTGAGAAATCTGTCTTGTGAAATGATGCATTAAGTTCTCTACGTGCATTATTTCTCACCAAAATTGACCCGAAGCGGTTTTGAGGTTTATTATACAGTGAAGAAAACCACCGACTGAAGAATGTGAAAACTAAGATGTAAAAGGAAAAGGTAAATGAGTACAACAAAAACGTGTATATTAGTCTTGTACGCTGTGTGCCCACGTTTGGTTTTTGAAAGTTAGGGTGAGTAGGCGAGACATGGGAGGAAATAACTAATTTGAGCTGAAACTATGTAGGATAGAGTCGACGGAATGGGAGAGATGCGCCTCAACTAGTAAGGTGAATTAGATTGAGACAATTTGGAAAGTATGTTTTGTTATAAACCATCTAATCAAATAACAAAAAAAAAATTGAACAGTGCACTTTAAGAATATAGTTTCAGTTTGAATATTAAGATTTTATCCTAAACCAACACCATTACGGAGTAGGAGCCAGTATTAAAGACACACAATAGTAAAACGTTCGAAATAGAGCCAAAGCAATGTGGATTTGGAGAAAAGTAAGCAATTTGTCATAGTATTGAATTTTGCCTTGTCATAGTAATTATTTGTAGCTTAAGGCACTTATACCTCCTTTGTCCATATTAGAAACACAAAGTAAACACTTGATCAACCCGAAGCAAAACCGTTTTATTAGTGCAATGCATCCTCTGGAACACATGTACCTGAATACAACTCCTCTTTGAGTAATCTCGTCAATCTTAAGTGCAACCACTGTGGACATCTTTGTACAAACAAGGTACTGTCAATGATTAAAAAAACCACTATATTACCTGTACACGCATATAAATTTACAAAAATACACACGTATAAATTAATACGTTATGCTAGTTATCAGAGCTGAAATATTATTGTGTGAATAATCGTGGATAAATAAATCTTGGCCAGTGCAACAAATTGATACATGATAAGTTGAGTAACTAATTAAATTTTAAATTTGTAAATATTACAATCTAGCAAAAATTTAACGGAAAGCATCAATAACACGTAAACTTCTTATTTCAAATTAAAATATAATGTGTAGCTTTAAGGGACGCACCATTAGACTTCAAGGGGGGAGCAGGAAGTTTGGGTTAGGACAAGTTTTTTTTTTCTCCAGCCTGGCAGGGAAAGTTTTTTTTTTTTTTAGTGTCTGATGAGGCAAAGTTTTTTTATTTTTAGTTGTAGATGGGGCATTTTTCATTCCCCAGTGGGTCAATTTTTTTTTTCTCCTGTGTGTGGGTCAAGTTTTTTTTTTTTCACCTTTGGGTGGGTCAAGTTTTTTTTTTTTTC
This sequence comes from Ophiothrix spiculata, assembly GCA_000969725.1. Lineage (NCBI taxonomy): Eukaryota > Metazoa > Echinodermata > Ophiuroidea > Amphilepidida > Ophiotrichidae > Ophiothrix > Ophiothrix spiculata. The sequence goes on from JXSR01S001781.1 coordinate 123,108, forward strand.
AAAAAACTTCCTGCTCCCCCCCTTGAAGTCTAATGGTGCGTCCCTAAAGTACGCTGTAGGATACATTTAAAACGAATGAGGTCTATATAGGAATAGTTTGGTGCACATTTAAACAAAGTATTAAGCAAAATATACAGTTTCATTTAAGAGAAAAAAATAATCAACTGAATCAACTAAGGATATAGAGGAACGCAAGATTGAACAAATTTTCAACTTAGCAATCAGCATCGTAATGCAAGATAATTTAGAACGCGAATGTTTCTGTGGTTGTTTATAAATGCACTCGCTGCTAATTTGCATTCAACTTCCTGATGATCATTAATTATTCCGTTTTTAAGTCTCCAGAGTATTATTTAATTGAACCTGCAACCTCAATTTTATCTAACACGACCGATATCCCCAAATTGGGAAACTTCCAGTGCTTGATCGACTTCAGGAAACATGCAAATAATGCTACTAGCCCATAAATGTGATAATAAAATCTATTGTAAGAGGATTGGCTGACTGTCTTATAATATGTGCGGAAACTGAGTTTTTGTTGGACCTTTTATATAGATTCGCAGGAAAATTGACTGATTAATGAATAATTAATCAATTAATATACTTGATCATTTCTTTCATGTTATTCTTTCACCAAACTCTGAAGTATTTTACTTGCAAGAAGTATATTTTTTATAATTTATTTACATTTGCTTAAATTGTGTTTTTCAAACTAATACATGGAAAGTTTAAAATAAGAATACAACTTAAAGACATCTTTTAGAATGTATAACTAAGAATCTTTTTTCCATAATCTTTCACACGTGCAATTACAAACCTTAAACATGTAAAGGAGTGTTGTGAATATTTTGATAAAACAAGTAAGCTAAAACTGAAAGTCGCTCTATCTCGAAGCTATATCTTTCCTAATGTCATTTACATATAGGCCTATATATATCACGGTCTAAAATTTATTTAGTTGCATATTTCTATTACATTACATCGTGCTTTATGTCTGAAAGTACAAACTTTTGTACAATATACACCCATTATTGCTGAAAATTAAGATGAGGCATATTAGTATTAGTAAAGTTAAAGTCTGTAACTACATCGTTCTTAAACATAATGTCCGTATATTTGCGAACAATATTGAATTAATTTGATGTTGTTGAGCGAGTCATCAATACTTGGGAATGTTCAAAATTCCTCTGTGGGGAGCTTATTTCAGCAACTTGGAATAACTCTCAGATTTTAATATCATTGTGGTAACCAGACTTCAATACATGCGATGCACTGTATGTAAAGTGTAATTATTAAAACATGCATTGTTCACTCTGTATAATATTGTCAATAGACCAACAAAGAAAACTCTATGCGACCTACTTTCTTCGACCCAAAACACTCTTAGAAAACTATTAATAAAAGTATTTACTTGATTAAATATCAAATTTGACACTTTCTCTATGTTATAATGAGAAAACATTGCACGATAAAGTTTGGTTTGCTCATGCATTGCTTGCGCTACATCAAGCATGAGCCATAGAAAACTAAATGGTATACATTGTGAAAAACTGCATTTTATAGTAATTTGCAACCTTTATAGCCATATCTTTTCAAGAAATGGTATTTCGGATGATTCCATAAGGGTTAAAATAAAGATTAAAGCTCACATGTAATATCAGAAATCAGAATATGGACATTTTGCACAACAATAAGAAGCATAAAAAAACAATTGAAAACATTATCTTGTCTCTTAAAAGTCTATATGACACGGGTGAGAAAAAACAATGAAGAATAGGTACTTGAGAAAAGTGTCAAAGAATTTCAAAATTTGCTATAAACTTGTGTTGTGTTGAGAAATTTGTCTCTACGTGCATTGACCCAAAGGATTCTGGAGGATTATTAAACTGTGATGAAAATACCCGACTCAAGAAAGTGAAAACTAAGCTGCTAAGTGAAATGGTTAAGAATAAAATTGTCATATGTGGATCGTCATATCGAAAGGTACCTTAATACCGGCATAGTACATTACGAGATACGGG
>JXSR01S001781.1:178680-194861 GCA_000969725.1 Ophiothrix spiculata
TTTTGGTTATTGGATGTTCGATTGCAAAGTTACATCTCAATTGGTAAAAGGCATCTGGCTGATTCAGAAAACTATAGTTCTGAGAAAATAAAGTTTAAAAGTTTCCGTCCTGGTAAAACTTGAATGGAGAATGGATTTTTATCTCGGTTTTTAAACATTTGTCTTATGTTTCGGATGTTAGAACCTGATTAATATGATAGAATACACTTCAAAGGTATCGTTCCTGATGAAATTAGAAATTCAACCTTGGACGTGATTTTTAACTATGCTCAGCTTCAATGGCCAGTATCTCGTAATTTACTCTGCCGACCTTAAGGTACCTTTCGATATGACGGGTCACATATTCGTGTACAAAATATGCTTTCCCAACCATAGCAAACAGGTAAATACAAAAAAGTGACATATCTAGGGGCACGTACGTGATATCAAACACTATGGTTACCTTGTTTTGGCCCACTCTTATTACCTTGAGCACTTAAAAGAACACTTAAAGTTTCAAGAATGAGTTACAAAAGGGTTTGAAACATGCAATATAACCGTAAGCAAAAGCAAGTCAGAAAAATATACACCTGTCTGCTTAATGAAATGGCTGACAATTTCCTAGTCTGTTACAATAATCCCTCCCATTTCCATCTAACTCATTAAAGTGACACGGGCACGCAATTACTACTTATGACAAGATAGATTGGAGGATAGAATATTTTTATGGAATACATTGAAAAGCAAAATTAGTTTTGAATAACTGGAAGAAATGCGGAAGTGTGTACCATGAGCTCAATTATTAAGTTGAAGATAAAGTAATTGTGCCGGCCTGGTGTGGTAATTATATCTCTTGCTAGCCTAAGAAGATTTGTAATAGTTGATCATCAATACTGCAATTGCCTGTCTGATTCAGCTGAAGTAGAATTGATATCATTTCTGCACTAGACAGTCGCAAGTGTCGATCAAGATGAAGAAAGTATCATATCGGTTGCTCAGAGCATGGGCCAGAGATAGACGTGTTTTTCAGAATTGTAAATTGCAGAATATCATTTCATTTTTGTGACAACATTTTAGAGGTTAATTGATACTTCATTTATTTGCAAAAATAATAACGAACCTGTTTCATTCCGTCTTGATTAATTCCGAAAGTATGTTTTGAGAGAAAAATAGAAGGGTTTATTACAAAATGTATGTAGATTTGTATAGATTTGGATTGTATGGTAACGTTTTCTCAGTTGCAGGTATTTTAACATGTCATACTTTCAAAGCTTCATAACTGTACTTCGTGGTGTCGTATGAATTTGTGTGATCGTCTTGAATATGCAATAAAATAAATTTCACACAAGGCCGACTTTACTCGAGGTTTGTATTGGATTGTCACATATAATACAAGCTTACTTATTTTAATATGAACATCACTTACCTAGGTTTGCAAAGTTATGTAGATTTGAATCGTATGTTAGCCTTTTCTCTCTTGTAGGTATTTTAACATGTCATACTTTCATGTTTCATAAAGTTCTTGGTGTCGTATGAATTTGTGTGATCTTCTTAAATATGCCATAAAATAAATTTCACACGTGACCGGCTTTACTCGAGGATTTTGGTGATTTATCACATACAATACAAGTTTACTTGTAATATGAACATCACTTACCTCAGATTTGCAAAGTGTTTCACAGTCTAGATTCGGACACAAAACTATCGATCACATATAAAGTGTAATAATATGAGTTCCAACTGATGTTTATTTTACTCCCGGGGTTTACTCCCTTGGTTCAGAAAATGGTACAGTGCTCCAACGATGTGTGTCAATTTGTTACCATCTAATTTTGAGCCACACAAACACGTGAGGCTATTGGAAAAACCACCTAGTTCGATAGCACCATGTCAATATTATATATCCGAAAGGCAAAATCAAAGCAACCGCGCACGATGAGAAATCTAGCTCCACTCGTTCAGTTTCAACTTCAACTTGAACAATAAGTATCGTATCACCATGTAAGTTTGTACTGCGTGGCTTTGGGGGCGTTCAATAAAACTCTATCTGGTTCATGTAAGTGATTGACAGAATTGCGTGTAGTGTGGAGGTTGTCACTTCATCAAAATTAAGTGATCCAGTGGCCAAGAAAGTGTAAGGATGTTAAAGTACATATTTCATTTTGGATATCATAAATAATCTCAAGTGATTCTTTTATCAATAGGCCTATATATATCTTAAGAATTCAGAATTTTAATTACTGATAATGTAATGTATAATTAGACTCATTTCATATGTTACACACAGAAGATATATAAATATCCATAATACTGATTTGTCAATCGAACAACAGATATTTGCTCTTTGCATTGTGTATAGTCCTAGTACCTTATGTGAACCTCTGAATCCTAATTCCAAATAGATTAAAACAGAAGTGAATCAATATTCTTGCAATCCATCCATCCATCCACGAGTTTTTCCTCTGGACAACTGCCCGTAGTTATATTTTTTCAAGGGGGTCCGAATTTTCAAAAAAATTAATCTTTTAATGGTTCCATTTTATTATGGTCGAACTTAAACTTAATTTTAGTGGTTTTCGAAAAGGTGAAAACCCAAAAAAGTTTTCAATAAAACTTTTGTGTATGTTTTTTATTTATTAAAAATTGAATATTAGGGCAGGTGTGTTGTCATGATTGTGGCTCGGGGATCTTTTTGTGGACTTTTCTGGAATTTTGTGTGGGCTTTTTTGTACATTTCAAATTTGGGGTGCATCCCCGGTAACGGACTTGTCTGGACATGCAATAGGCCTATATAATGATCTAAATGTTACAGTAGATGGTTTGATACAACAACTGACTCGAAATTACAAGTCACTGAATGATTTATTTTCAAAATGCAAACTTGTTTCAGATTCATTGGCGTCTTTTCTCGACGCGTCACGATGACGCATTATGTCAAAGTTTGAAAAGAAGACCATCAGCTGGTCATGGGCCTCAAGAATAGAAGTCCAGAAACCCATATTACTAGCTGCTTGGTATATTTTATTGTATATTTCCTGGGCAAATCGTTAAGTATTATAGATTTGCCCAGGATGACTAAAACCCTGGGACAAAAACGCTCAATATCAATTTTGGCAAAAGGGATTGAGTTGAAACTGAAAAGTAATTTGACGTTGAATGCAACAAATAGACGGAGACGGATTATAAATAGCAGTTTGTCGTGCGCTCAGGAAATGTAGTTTGATGCATAGCTTACCATTAGTTATAAATTTAAATAACAATAATAGCAATTAAATCAGAAGATACATAAAATTACATAATTTTTGCGTTTTCAATAGAACATCATATATCATTTTTGGAAAAAAATATCAGAGGCATCACAGTTTCCTCCGAGGATAAACGATTGTCGTCATCTTAAACATGCGATATCATCCGAATGGTAAAATATTAATGCAAAGTACATTCCAAACTAGTACTAAATCATTACTTTATTTAAATTACTGTCGAAAGTTAAATTTGTATATCGAATGTCATTCTTCGTCAATCTTTAACAGCCACTAATAGCGGTGTTTGACCACACTCAGTTGTTTTTGTGTTGTTGAAGCAAATACCAACAGAAAACATAATCGTGACATTTTGGTAACATGTCATCCCTCGTGTAAATTCCACTATACCTATGATGCCAGTAATGTGCTTACTTTCCCAGGCGTGAAGACATAGGGAAACCCAATGCGTGTGGAATGTCACTTGGGGATTTAGATTTTTAACTTACATGACAAATTAGCTCTCCGATGCAAGCAACGAAGCACCTGATCACCCAGCGCGTCTTCTCATCAGTATACGCATTGATTTGCACTCTGGCTTACTTTTCCTGGAAATTTTATCTTTACGCGCCAAAACGTAAACATTTGATAAGATATTTGATTCTCCGCATGCTAGCCACAGTTTTAAGTGATATAGAGCAACTGCACTATTAAAAATTGAACAGAAATAAAGTAAGGAAACACAGTTGTATTTTGCGAATAAGGAGACCTTCCCATACTTTTGCAAACCATAAGGCGCTGAATACAATGTTAGTTTTCCAATTGCAAAATACGCCCATTTGTTTGTCCATTTCCGTAGCTTATTCAGAAATGATTCAACGTTTTAAAAGTCCAGTCTACTTTAAGCTTTAACAACAATACACATAATAATAGAGTATTGTAGCTACGGTCGTGAATGTTGTACAATGGCTAAATTGTGTGTTTTGTTATGTCTATCATGATGCCGCCTCATGGTTTGCATCTGACATCTACCAAGGATGTCAGAAAACCCTCTCAGGGGTGCACCATTAGACTTCCAGGGGAGGGGGGGAGAAGCAGGAAGTTTTTAGGAAAAAAAATCCCCCTCCAGCATAGGCAGAAGGAAAAACAAATCACCCCTGAACATGGAACAGAGGAAAAACAGTAATTTCTAAGACAAAAATTCGCCCCCGAACGGGACGAGAAAAAAAATCAACCCCGAACCCAACTTCCTGCTCCCCCCTGGAAATCTAATGGTGCGCCCCTTACCATGCTTACCTGACATAACATTGCCAGTCATATATTGTGAAATTTACCCTTAAATATTAAAATGCATATTTTGGGTGAGTGCTAAGTAACACCAATGTATTCTGACTATACTCTTAATAATATCAATTAGACAATATCAGTGTTGAAAAGTAATATTTAAGAATTTTCCAATGGTTTTCTAAATAGAAAATTGCAACATTTCGAATTCGAAAATTATTAAAAATAAGATAAAGTAGACTGTTTTCATTACAAAAGATTCAACTATCAGTGCGAAAATAAAAGAGATAATAGTTACATACTAGATAAAAGACCCGCATCTGTTTGATATGTAGTAGCAAAATGAATTACGGTGCTAGCATGAATGAAATACGTGTATGTTTTCAATTTACTCATGATCATACATGTATGTTTTGTTCTGATGTTTTCGAGAGTTTTCAATTTTACATCGATCATTCTGTTTCTTATATATTATAATCTGTCCATCTGTTATGTGCCCCGTAAGGTAAAGGTAAAGGGGGCGACTTGTATTTTACAGGTCGGAGTGCCCATCTCTCTTTCGGAGCGATTGGGCCAGACTCCACATTTTTTGTTATATTTCCGGTGAGGGGATCGCTACACCTCCTTCCCCGCGAGTCTGTTACCTTCCCAGCATTGAAGAAAGCCGGTACTCATTTGATACCTGGGTGGAGAGGAGCACAATAGGGTAAGTAAAGTGTCTTGCTCAAGGACACTACACACGCCGCCCACCGGATTCGAACCCACGACTCTCAATGCCCAGTGATTAACAGTCGAGGACTTTCCAGCTACGCTACGCATGTCCCCATACCATTCTCCAAGAGGTAGATTATTTCAATGATGTGCAGGGACTGACATACATATGTATAATTTGGAAAATCATAGTATGCAATCAATACCGCTAAGATAGAGGGCCTGAAATAAAATAAATAAATAAATAAATAAACAAGTGTTTAATCTACACTACCAACAATAATAATAATAATTGGCAAATTGACAGTAACTTATCAAAAAGCATCATCTCTCTCACACACAATTGGCTGAGTCCAAAACTATAGGGGGATGCACATATCTCGGCGAATAGAGTATATTAATGATGGGACAAATCTTTGAAATAAACATCTCTCAATTGCAATCTACTTAGACCATGTTGATAGAAAGGATAAAATAGAGTGCGTATTTATAAATTATCATTTAACAATTTAACTATTCTTACTTATTGTAACAATGTGATAATGGCAGAAAACGGGTATTACTCTCACCATATCAAGTAAGCTTACAGAATTGATCTTACAAAACATTCGAATTTGATAATTTTATTTACATATACTGAAATAGAATTGGTGATATTGTTCACTGTGATCATTGTAATATCGACTGTTTTAATGTGGAATAAGACTATCTCTCATACATTTCAAAATATAGCAAAATGTAGTAAATATGTAGATGGTCCTGGTATAGCGTGATGATATCTAATTTATCAATTACATGTAAGTGTTCTACATCATCACTAAATAAAATGTATATAAGTTAGAACCTTAGACGTAAAGCATTTTTATGCATATAATAGTGCTGACTAATGACTTCCAATATTGGTGAAAGTGACCCCTTAAGCTTCAGTTGTGGGAAGGGTAATTGCTATTGTGTGTTTGAAGTCTAATATCTTCGCAAAAGGAATCAAATGTTTTTATATCGTGTTTTCGTCGTAATTAAACCGTTTTGTTCAAGAAACTGTTGCTGAAATATAATGAGTCAGTAAAGGGTAAGCGAAATCCTATACCATAGAAAAATGCAAAATCTAACAATAATATTGTTATGCGTTAATAAAGTTGGGTATTCATCGTTTGGTAATCCATTGATTGATAGTGACGGATACTTTCATATTTGCAAAGCCCCTATGACGTGTGTTGAGGCGAGGATGGGCGGTGGTCACTATATATCCTAAGGCCGGCTCAAGTAGTGCATAATAATCTAACAAAGTACACACAAGTTTCGAAATCTACAAGCATCAAATTACAGTGTGCAAAGTTTTATCATAGACATGGTCGGTGGTTTTATTCATTTAAAATGTATATATATACTTCGATACCCGTAGTAATTATACTATACGTAGATCTTAATTTTCAATACATTTGACTATCTCTGCTATTATAAAATATTCGATTCCTTTATAAGAGAGCATCAAATAGAAATTTAAAGAAACTTAAAATCTAAAAATGATAAATAATAATCTGAAAAACGAATTTTATTCAGTTAAAAATCATTACAATGGACACTTATCTATCCTTTTACCTTTACAGTAAAAAACTATTTTTTTTCTGGAGCAAGCTTAGTTGTCAAGACTTGTATTTTAACTTGTTCAAGTACAGAATAGTCATGGCTTAGGATCTCAGGATAATTAAAATTATGTTAAATTAAAAAAAAAATCTTATAAACATTTTGATTTATATACATCAACTTACCTTTATAGAGACGTACTAAATGATCACTACAGCCATATGTAAAATCAGATCGCTCCTTTCCATTCTTGTAAACAATTTTCATTAGAAAAATAAATCCATTTTACCTATCATAGGCCTATATTACGAAGATTGGATTATGTTCATTGCATTTGTTTACGTGATCAAAGCAATTACAAATGTGCATGAATACAACACTACATAAGGCAGATTATGATATCTAAATTCAGATCAATTAATCATATGCCATTTTATACACATATGGTTGCTCAAAATAGATGATTATTCAAATATTGTAAAATATGTGAAACCCATGTTGTTTAATGTCTATGATGAACAACAGATAAATGGAAGCAAATTGGTTAACTTAGCATCTTTTTATTTACTGTTTAAGTTTCATATACATTCGTAACAACAATCCAATTGAAAAGATGTCAAGAATTTATGATTCTTTTGGGAAGGAATGATGTTATAAAATTATTCAACTTGATGAATTATCTAGTAAATCATTCATCTTGTCAGCAGTCCGGTCCGATTGCCTTAACAGGCAACGTTTCCTGTGTTGTCAGAATGTTGCCTGTGCCGGCAATATCATATCCCACAATGCATTGGTGTGATTCAAATAATCTGTTTGTTATTTGCTTTGTTTCTAGCACATAACTTACGAATTTCACAACTTGTCTTTGTTTTCTTTATGTAATAACGGTTGTCGACTATTTTCAAACATTTTAAAGTATTGTTTGTTTGTTTGTTTGTTTACCTCGGTTGGTCCGTGACGGACACATGCTATTAGATCCATGATGAACTCATGGTCTCTTCCAAGCTCATACAGAAGTACCAACCTGGATAGCCAGAAATGGCTAATCTATGCATGCTGGCCAATGCATCTTTAAAAAGATGCCGAAAATAGAAAAGATAGCAAGAAAAAGAGAAAGAGAAAGATGGCCACACCCTACACAATTGTACAATTTACTCTTAGCCCTTACTTCGTGATAAAAGAAATAAGGAATTCTAGTCTCATGCCCCGATGCAAAGGCTTTTCCGGTTTTTAATTTTAAAATTTGAAAAAACAATCTATTGTTATTAAAATTCTACTTTCTCCCGGTCAAAATTTTTTTCGCTTGGTGAAAAATTTTGAATTTATATTTAGTTTGATCCTTTAAAAGTACAATACAAACTGAACTTTATAAAGTTGCTAGGAGAAATTTGGGGTAAGGTTGTTGAATTCGACACAGTTGACAAACATGATGTTGCCTGGCCAGGCAATATGTTGCCTCATTGGGAAATATTGCCTGATCAGGCAGTCGGACCGGTGTCCAATAAAAAAACCTTACAATCTTTACGTGTAATTTTCTTGAGTTTACCGGGTAGTCAGAAAGTGTGTGCATTTTATAGCCCATGAATTAAACTTTTAGATACCGTTTGTTTTATTTCAGTAGGTAGTGTACAACAAAAGTTATGTTTCATCAAGTACATATTTGGGGGATTTTTGTCTGGTCCAATTTCATGATTATCATGATTATTGGCCATAAAGTAGGGGTGTTTCTGAATGGAATTAAAATGGGTCACCTTGGAAAATGTATCATCTGTCTTATTTTTACATCAAATTTGTTCATCTTTTCAGCACAGATAAAAAAGAACATGCACATAATAAATTAGCAAACATCGTTACGATTGAGTGAGCAGATCAATAACATTACTCAATAGAGCTTCATTCTGCTTCAAGAACCTGTTACCACCAGGTCTTAACATCTTTTGACTTTGGAATTGTTAATATGCTGATACGGCGCTCAAACCTCGATATTGATAGCACAAGAAAGCAAATTATTCGGATCTTATCAATTGAGATATGGGGCAATCAACTGATCATCTTATCAGGGTATTTTTGATGACTTCAATACAACTGAGCAACTGATAGTGCTTCATGAAAATACGAAAATCAAAACGTGCTAAATTATAGAATATTCACATATTTGTGATGACTCACCCCGAAAAGGGGGACTTTGCGACAGAACACTTTTCAAGAAACTGGTGAAAGTAGGCAGCCAAAAATAAAGAAAATAATGATAATTTTTACCTAAAACATTGCATAACTTTGAGCCTGGAAATAGTTTCTAAATCATTTTAAGTGATGTGAGCAAGCAATTGTTGGTAATGATGTAACGAAAGGCAAGAAAGAATATCTTCCCGATTATTACGAATTATTATTCAAAGGACAAAGTAGGTTTGAAATTACTGCATGAAAGACAAAAATGTGAATGAAAAATGAATTTGTAAATTAATGGAATCGAGATCACGAACACCTCCTGGTGTGAGTACCGCAAGTTCATTAATATCTGGTACATTTTAGTTCTACGTGCAATGGATATAATCCATTTTTCACTTACAAATTTCAGGTGTGTTTCATAGGGAAATTAGTTTGCTCCTCAACTCCTCACAAATACACGGAACGTTCATTTTATGTTTTTCTTTTGATTTAAGAATCAATATGACGTTATTAAAGTTGACTATTTAAACTTTGATTAGGAATGAATCCTTGCAGAGCTTTGAAGATGCAAATTAACATTATTTGAAATCTCGCATGAGGAGATATTTTCACGTCCATTGAATTGCTGCTAATTGTTAAACACTATCAAATAACTCATCTTTCGACCAAAGTATTCCCTTCAGCTAAATGTAGTAGAACTATGCAACATCATCCTTCATGGTCAAAAGTCTCTTCAGGGTCATCTAGCCAGCAGCACCAATAGAGATCATGTTAAGTTATTCCACAACGCCTGACAAGATTTGACGTTTGCGTCCTAATCCCTTGATCTCACCAAGATTGTCTGTCAAAAATTTGCTAACAACTTGGATACTGGATGTTTCAGAGGCATTTGCCTACCAATACGTTGATATGGTATTTGAAATGGTAATTTTAAAATCATTTTAAACCTAATTATGCACGTATCTATCGTGAGCTATTTAACAAAGTATTTACCATACAAGTAAAATCTCTTCTCTTCACCTCGAGAAAGTTTGAAATCTCATCCACAGTGATGTAATTTGATTTTGATTATCTGCCTTTCATCGTTGCACGCGACATTGCAATTGACAGTCAATGACACAAATGTTTGTTTTTGAATGTCCTTATTATTACAAATAGAAAATATCGACATTCACCATAATTATATGATCTGGTAATTAGTCGGTAATAATCCACCTAACTATACATCATATAAACCATCAGATTTCTAAGCTAAGAGATATCTACACACAAAGACGAAACTCAACCTAGATAAAACTATCAGCAGTTTTGAGGGATTTTATTTTTCTTCTTAACTTTCCAAATGTCAAATTCCCGGACAAATTAATCATTTAACTTGTGCACACGCAACTTGGTTTTCAAGCATCGCTATACCTTCTGAGAAACGTTGGTGTGGTCAGCTGTCTTGATTAGAGCAGTTGGTTTCAATCCCTGCTATGTTTGTTTGACAACACAAGTGGGTGGTTTCCTAAATACCCATCCTACACTTTAATATGATATTTCTTCTTCACACCAAAGGAATTTCCTTTGTTGAAATTTTTATCTTATATACATAGGGCCTAGGGGCTAACACTCCAACATTTTTCAAAACGTATGTGCATCACAGGCTTTGTGTTTTTTTATGTTTGAAATGTTAAAAGCTTCAGAAAATCCTCAAACCAACCAATAATGTCATGGCATAGTTGACTAAAAATGTGAGTGCGGAGGTGGTTTTACTTTGTTCACTTTTTATAACAAATAAAGTACATTACTGAAAAAATATGTGTTTCAATTAAAAAAGAACAGCATCATAATTAATGATTATTCTGATGCATATAAGATTTATTTCAGAACATCTTTAGTACAAGCTTAAAGGAGAACGGGTTTACATCGCTCTATACGACCAACATGTAAAGAAACTGTGATTCCATGTTTCCAAGATTACAGGACAAATTACTCTGATTTCTGTCAAGTTTCCTTACCTTTCAAATGTCATTCGTCTCCCACCATTAACGACAACTAATAACTGCTTTAATCCACACTCAATTGTTTTTGTGTTGTTGAAGCAAATGCCAACAGAAAACATAACCGTGACATTTTGGTAACATGTCATCCCTCATGTGAATTCCAATGTACTTTTGATGTCAGTAATGTGTTTACTTTCTCATGTGCTAAGACCATGGAATTCAGATTTTTTACTAAAATGACAAAATTTAGCTCTGCGGTCCAACCTGCAGCAAAACACCTGATTGTCCTTTATACAAATGTTGATCAGTAGCGCTTTACAGTCTGTCTTCATTTTTATGCATTGAATTTTGCCTTCTGCATCCTTATGCGCCAGGAAATCATATGTGATAGTATTCTGGCAACAGAAGAAGGATTCTATATTTTATATATTTGAAAATAAAATAGTATTAATAGGTCGAAGCCAATCAAAAATATCTTGTATATGAATGGTTATGACACATATATTTCAACACTTGAAAACATTTGAAATTGAATTAAAAATTTGCCTTTCCTCTCAAAATATAAAACAAAAGAACATGAAATTGGTTGAAAATCCAAGATGGCAAATACATTTTCATGTATATATTGAAGGATGTACATATGATCTATATTCCTTTAAATTGAAACGAAAAATTCTTTGCATCAAATGTTTGCATAGAACAAATTGTAATATGGCTGAAATACATTGAGAGTTTTTCATTTTCCATACGTCCATTTGTTTGTCCTTTTCCGTCGCTTATTTCTAAGTGATTCTACGTTTTTAAATCCCAGTCTAAAGTTAATGAACTTTAAGGTCCTGTTCTAAATGTTTTACAATGGCCCAAATTGTAAGTTTGTTTCTTATGTCTATCATGATGCCTCAGTGTTTCACAGTTGACATCTATCCGGGAATACCCTCGGCTAACCTGATGTAAAATTATCATTCTTCGTCCACTATTGAGAAGCTTATCCATAAGCATTAAATCATTTTTGGTAAGTAATTTATATAGAAGTACGGTATTTAAAATTAGCTAGAATACTTTGGTAATACAAATCAACCATAATTGTTGAAAAGTAACTTCATAGCACTTTGTATTCTTTCATAAATTTCAATATTTCGAGTTCAAAAGCAAGCTCTAAAACCTTAATTCGAACCAGATTAATTTGCCACTTTTTGACACAAAATCTTGGAGAGTTGTAAAATAAAAACTGAAAATGGATATAGTTCAACGAATTTGTGATATTGTGTATCGTCATAATAATTGTAATATCGAATGTTTTTATCTGGAAGAAGTTCTTTATGTCTGTCTTAGATAAGCCTGCCAAGAGTAAGAACTTATCATTTCAAATGGACTTATGTGTGTCATAATGTGTTTGTGTTATGTGTTAGAGCCTTTAAAACGTTGTTCATGCAGTTCTTACGCCAAACTTCCATACTTATTTCAAAAGGACATATGGTGAAAGTTAACCAATGTCAGTTGTAGCAAGGATCTTCTGAATTGCTAGTGTGTGGTTGAAATGTAATATCTTCACAAAAGGAATCAAATGTCTTATTATTGTGTTAATTAAACCGTTATATCAATAAAGCGTCGCTGAGAAATACGTATATTGGAAAAAAAAGACACCGACAACGAAATTTTATACTGTAAGATAATTTATGTTTCTAACAATGATATTGTCATGCGTTGATAAAATTCATTGCTTAAAAAAAATCCATTGGTTGATTGTGGTGAATACTTTCATATTTGCAAAGCCCTATGACGTGTTTTTAATGTAAAGAAGGGCGGTGGTCACTTTGTACCAACCAATATCTTAAGGCGGACTCAAATGGTGCAAAATTATCTGTCAAAGTACACACAAGCGTTGCAATTTACAAGCATCAATTTACACAGCATGTTTTTAAAGGGACTGGCCTAGATTATTCCCACTAATTTTTTACCTACATTTTTTCAACATGACTCACTAGAACATGTTTATAGTAAATTATCTACATGAGCTTTGTTTCATCTTTTATCTGGTAGATTTATCTGAGGTACAACATTAGGATTTAGAAAACACAGGATAGTCACACCTCAATCACAGAATGATATATTGTAAATTAATTCGCTCTCAATTTGAGCCATTTCTTGATTTACTACACTTAAGCTTTATTTAGAGTATTTATATATAAGTTTTTTATTCTAAGTGGAATCTAGGCTAGTCCCTTTAATTTTATAATAGATGATTTCGATACCCTGAATTTACAATGTCTTGAAAAACTGAACCACAAATCAATTTTTGATTGAAAATGTTTACTTTACAAGAAAACGTCTTATAAAGTTTTCACAAAATACCTCCTTATAGTATATCTTCTGATAAAAATACAATTCGATTAAAATCTTTCATTCCGATTAACATTTACTGCCATCCATCACAAACAAGCCGTAAATGTAGTAAAGTTCATTTTGCGCTACATGAGAAAATACATGTCAAGATCGAAATATTTTGATTTTTTTTTTGATAGATTCACAATCCTTGTGCTTACTTTTATAAACATCAGCAACGTTTCATTTCAAGAAAATAATCAGGAAAATGTAATATATCTGTATAATTTTGAGTCCAATCAATTGAAAATATAGGGCTTACCGATTTTATCTCAGTTACACATTTTACTCCCTGACACACTCTTAGAACACCAGGCTCAAATATATGAGTATTTTTCCGAATCACTTTGTTTTGATCCTTTAAGGATCATTTTTGATCAATTGTTGGATCGTTTTGATCCTTTTCCAGATAGATATCAACAAGTTTACCTTGATCAACTTTGATCCGATATCCGGATTAATTACCCAGATAACACCAATATTGGTTTTCGATCGCCAATCTTGGCATTGGCATTATCTTACTAAGCAATATTGGGCCAATCTTGGCATTCTATCGGCATTTTGTTATTGGCATCACATTGGCAACCTGAATTGGTCCAATATTGGTACAAAATATTGGTAGGATATCATATTGGCAACGTAAAGATTAGACACCATAGAAAATATATGCACAATATTAAAGTAATGATACTAACGTTCGTCTATGGCAAGCCCATAATTTGAGGCATACTTTAATCCGTTTCAGCATCATTTTGACTGAAATATTTGATCCTGGAGAAGGAACATTTGATTCAGTTTGATCCTGAAGTAGGATCATACGCAACATTTACAGTCAATTGATCAGTTTTGATCCGTTTCAGTGTCATTTAACAAAAATATTTGATCCCATTTTGGATCAAACTTTTTGATCCTGCTTATCGGATCACTTTGATCCGGAAAGGGTAAGCTCATATTTGATACCTAAAAAGGATCAAAAACGATCCTTTTTGTCTCATATTTGATCCTGGCTTTCTAAGAGTGCAGCCTTTGACGGACCTTAACTCGAATTTTGAAGAAAATCGAGTGAAGTTCATTGAGGTGTCATTTTAATCCTTATAACAAGGTCTTTGCAAATATTTAAAAAAAGTGAAAAGGCAAGTGGCTCCATTTACGGCTGGTTTGGGATGGACGGTCTCATACAGCAACTTACCTGCATACAGACAACTAGTCGATCAATACAGCCATATATACAATGTACATGTAATAACACTTCTTTCCATTCTTGTACACAGTATCCATTATGCCTATCTATGATATAACGAATTTTTGCTAGAATCAGTTGACAAGCAGGCTAACATAACAAGCTTCATATCTTTCAGATTATGTTGAACAGTCTAATATTGGTGCAAATGACAATAAAACAACATAGTTTGGACCTAAGCAACAAACGCACATCACTGTACCCTCCCAGTGACAACAGTGTATTATGTATAACGCATATTGCGATACTTTAATTCATATCAATTATGCAAAATTTACACATATGGTTGCTTTGAATATAGATGAATATTAAAATACCGTATTGTAAAATGTGCGATCCCCGATTCGATTGTTTTATGTTTATGTTGAATAACAGAGAGGTGAAGGTAAAATGATTAATTTATCATCTACTTTATATAATAATGATTAATTGCTCGAAAATGCAATGTATATGGCATGAGGACAATCAAATGATCGCCTTTCTTAGGGTTTTGTAAGCATTCAAATATAAACGAGGAAAACACCTCGTTGGTATGAAAATACCCCGTATTTACATTAAACCGACAACTACATCGAAAACTTACATACATTTCATTACAAGCATGAAAAACACACATGATTAACTAATGCAAAGACATACTAGTATAACATTTTGAAAGTCTTTTTTCTTTAAAGCAAGCATACACTTGATACTTAAAAGCATAGCAGTACTTTGAGTCTGGAAGAAGTTTCTAAATCATTTTAAGTGATGTTTTCACGCAATTATTGGTAATCATGTAACGAAAGACAAGAGAAAATAGATCCACGAATTATTATTCAACGGGCAAACTAGGTTTGAAATTACTCAAAGTAAGGCAAAAATCTATGTAGCTCTATGTGAGAAATGAAATTGTAAATTAATGGAAGCGAGATCACGAACATCGCCTGGTATAGGTAATTATACGGCATGCTAGAAACATTGCGATTGTTCATTAATGTCTGATACATTTTGGCTTTAACTGCAATAAATGTAATCCCCTTTTTGCTTAACGGAATTTAAGGCATGTATTACGGGAAAATTGTCTTTACCTTAACTATTCACAAATCTACATGACTTTGTCTCTAATATCAACATTTATCGTACTGGATTGGCGATAACTTACACCCTTGTAGAAAGTTATCATGTCTCTTAGCCACCATCTGTTTTTTGACTTGTTCAATGTTCGTACCATTTATCACGTCCAGATAACCTCAAGGGAGTTCTATAACTTTGCCCCAGTCAGACCAATTATTACATAACATTTATTGTTTGCCAAAAAGTGTCCCAACTTATCACATCCAAAAACATTAGTCCAATCCTAGGACCTTGATTTTTTCCATGTTACTATCCACATTATTCACATCATCCCTCATGTTGGTTTGTGTCACGCGAAAAAAAACAAGGGTTCTATTAACTGAACTATCAAAACATCTGTTTCATATCAAAATTCTGGCAGAACTGACCATGTCCAAAACATTATTATTTTATTCAATCATCTTTATTTCATAACAAAAGAAGGAAACATACAGACCAAGATCAACTGGGATCCATACCGATCCCAGGCAAGGATATGACAAAATACAATAC
>JXSR01S001781.1:221576-238731 GCA_000969725.1 Ophiothrix spiculata
TAGAAATATTATTTTAGAATTTTACATTCCAATATAGCATGCAATCTTGCAATTCTTTTATCTGAATTTCTGCTCTTAGATGTTTTGTAGATTTGGTAACAAGATCGTTCAAGTAATTGATTTGCTGCATAAATAACAAAGCAACTGGAGATACTTTCTTAGTCTCATTACATATACCGTAATTTTAGATTTGTAAATAACAAAGGCTGCTAGTTCAATCATAATGTTTGCAAATATTCCATCCGAGAATGATTTTGTCGAGTGATATTTTAAATTGGTTGTGTTTTGTAGCATAAAAAATGAAAATCTTGACCAGAATTCTTCATTATATTTGCATGTTACAAAAAAGTGATTAAGATCATCTATTTGGCTGCAGAAATTGCAGCTGCTGGAATTGCTTCCATATATGCAAATTCCTGTTACAACAGATTCAATTATACAAATATTAAATTGAAATTGTTTACTCTATTAAGAAGCTTGAATCTAAAGATATTCCAGTAGCTTGAATCTAAAGATATATTGTGCAACCATTATGATTATACAATCGACCAAAAATGTAATTTGTTTTGATCTGAAATTGATTAAATGAAATAAGCTGAAATACATCTTAAAATTGATTTCTGAAAATATTAAAGGTAATGTTGAATGTTTGAAACATTTTAATAGTAGAATTACAATGTAAACGATATCAACATCAGCATGACTCAAGTGGTTGAGATAAGCTTGGTCCCAAATCGTTACGATGGTGGTACCAGAGACCTTAGATACGTATTTTCTTTTCTAGGATCCCTGGTCTTACAAACTTTTCTGATCCAACGCACGATATTTTCCTATTACGGAATTAGAGTGCTTGGAAATGATGATTCCCCGATGGGTTAGGTGAACAAAACAAATTCTAGGTTCCGGGTTTATAACAAAAATAATTATGTAATTGGTGATTTTTGTTCTTTCAATAAATCCGCACTTGCAGTATAATACTGATCTATTAACTTCTACTACAATTACATAGTGACATACGGTAATCATAAAATGTAAGCTACAAAGTGTCCGTCTAAGACATTTTTGATGGATTGCACCATTTTAAGTGCCATCTTATCTACATTATTACAAAGGTTTTACAAGAGCTGCAAACTTCAGTTCAGTATCTCAATATGCAAGTTTCCTTCACAAAATAATGAATTCACTTATCTGAAATGAGCAGCCTCGGCATAACAGAATAAGGCCGTCTAATATTTGCCTTTTCCCGGCTTAGTTTGGGTTTATATAGAAGGGTGTGGTCGTTGCTTTAAGGTTTGATTTGATATTGAATATTTGCAAAAAACAAGGGAAGAATTCTTTACGGCAAATTAAATTCTGATTGATAATATTTTGCCTAAGCGAATCTCCGTAAATCAAAGAATTTTATTTCATATCATGACGTGATACTACTTGATCTTTAACATAACATTGTGTTAAATATCACTGAAGAGATTTGTTATAAGACTATGTGCAGTTTTGACTTTGTTTAACAACAATCTCATCTTATTGAACAATAGTTATTTTTTGATGGAGGGAATGGGGACTCATATTCAACACTGGTAGAAAACAAGCATCACCGATCAAAGTTTAACGTGAATGTGACCTTTTCGAGCTAACAATTTTATCAATGTAGGTAATGGAAAGAAAACCATGGTATTCACATGTTTCTTCTGTTTTTTTGCAGTTTTATAAATATTGTAGAATATAATTGTAGAATTATTATTGTAGAATTATTGCATTCTGTTTTTTTGCAGTTTTATAAATATTACAGAATATTATTGTAGAATGTTACTTCATCGTTTAAGAAAGAAAGTAATATTATACAACCATAATTATGATTATACAATCGACCAAAATATTTGTTTTGATTTTAAATTGATGTGATGAAGTACATCTTGAAATTGATATTAAAGGTAATGTTGAATGTTTTGAAACATTTTAATAGTAGAATTACAATGTAAACGATATCAACATCAGCATGACTCGAGTAGTCGGGGTAAGCTTTCTTACCAGATACCTGTACCTTAGAAAAGAAATAATTTCTTTTCTAGGGTCTCTGGTCTTACAAACTTCTGTGATCCAACACACGATATTTTCCTATTGTGGATGTTGCGGATGTCAGTGTTAGAGTGCTTGGAAAATGGTAATTGCCCGACGGATTAGGGGAACAAAACAAATTCCAGGTTCCTGGTTTCTAACAAAAATATGTAATTGGTGATTTTTGTTCTTTCAATAAATCTACACTTGCAATATATACGGATCTATTAGTTTCTACTACAACTAAATAGTGACATAATGGTAATAATAAAATGTAAGCTACAAAGTGTCCGTCAAAGACATTTTTGATGGATTGCACTATTTTAATTGCCATCTTATCCACATCATAGCGATGTTGGCTGTTTAATATGATAAAACTTTCCCTTGGGCGTGGTCTATAAAAATCTGCCCTACATACAGAAATTTGTTTGTTGCTGTAGGCCCTACGAGACACACACTTTTTGTGCTAAATATTTAAAATGATTGCACTTAGGGTGAAATTTAGTCAACAATTCGAGAAATGTATTTTGATAAGCATATTGACTACCATAGTTGCCTACCAAAGAGCATGAAAATGTCAAAAACGGAAAACAAATATCTGCAGGATATGCCAAATGGACATTTATTCAACAACTAATAACACAACTCTCCTCTTATAAATGAATAGTCAAAAAATGCATTATCCGTAAAATGTCCTTTGGGTAAATGATTCACGACAAGTTCATTCGTAATTAAGTTTAAGTCACAGACAATTCATTTGGAGGTTTCCAATTCGAGTAGGGCATCATGATTCATTTAATATTTTCAACACCTGTGCCACAAAAGAAGAGTGTGCGTTTGGCGTTGGAGGATTCAAACTTGGTGGAAGTAATAGTTACACTAGAACGACGATTCATCAGCATGTCAAAATTCAAACATGTCAAAAGGATATTGTTGCAATATAAAACATCTAATGGAAATTGTTGCTTTAAAGCAATAATATAATTATGTGTAATTGATGAGAGTTGAAATAGAGGTGGCGAAGGTTTGTAAGATATTATATACATGTAGATGTTAGTAAATTATTTTCTTTTTGATTTGGCATTTTTTACAAGTCATCCTTAATTAATTTCTGATAAATATATTTCAGTGTTATACTAGAGGACAAAAATACCACGAAAACGTCATTTTAACTCTTATATTTGTTTCTCATACATTTTGTTTGTTTTCCCTGTCTGTCTTCTGTATTCATAGCAGGGTATTGCGGAATTACGTGCAATGGGATTTGTGTGCTGTCCTTGTTTTTTCTCATGTTTTTTTTTGAAAACAAATAATGATTGCGTAAAACAAATGCTGAATCGTCCTATATTATTATTGTAACGATACACTTAAGTTATTAGAACAAATTTCCATAACTTAGCATGAGTTACATAGATTGTACTAAGTGCATTAACCTTTTTGATCAAAATGGATGAATATCATAGTGTTTGTATCATCGGAGAATAATTTCAAGGTCAAAGAGCATAATCATTACTGAGATGCATGTCGAGGATAGAGCCAAATACAATGCATAGGTTTTCTATCGTTCCTACATGCAGATGAAAATAAGACGAGATCCTGAAACAGTTTTATCTCTAATATAGAATAACACAGACCACAAACATCACACAGTTTGATCGGTACCGTGGCTTCTGTTAGTAGTATAATTTGACAATGAACAATAAAAAAGTTTTCCAAGAGCTTCAAAGTTGAGTTCAGTATCTTAATATGCAATTTCCTTCACAAAATAATGAATTCACTTATCTGAAATAAGCAGCCTCGGCATAACAGAATAAGGCCGTCTAATATTTGCCTTTCCCCGACTTTAGTATGGGTTTATGTGGTCGTTGCTTTAAGGTTTGATTTGATATTGAATATTTGCAAAAAAAACAAGGGAAGAAATCTTTACGGCGCATTAAATTCTGATTGATACGTATGTCAAACACACTTTGCTCATGTCTCGGTTATAAAGACATAATATCATGTTGCTTCAAGTCACTCAAAAATAAATGCTTAGTATCATTCACATCAACTCATCATTGCCTGAATCATCAATTTACTTTCTTTCTTTCTTTCTTAAACGATGAAAAAAACATTTATACATAAATCTAATCTGAAACTTCAAAATATTTTGCCTGAGTGAATCTCCGTAAATCAAAGAAATTTATTTCATATCATGACGTGATACTACTTGATCTTTAACATAACATTTTGTTAAATATCACTGAAGGAATTTGTTATAAGACTATCATTAGCTTTTACTTTAAGCTGTGACCGAACGGCGATAAAAGATACTGTTACGATATTTGTATCTAGCAAGCGGTAAAAGAACAACATAGATGAAGATAAATCGGAATTAGCATAATAAACCTTTGTTTAACAATAATCGCATCTTGTTGAACGATAGTTAGTTTTTGATGGAGGGAAGGGGGTTCGTATTCGACACTGGTAGAAAACGAGCATCACCGATCAAAGTTTAACATGAATATGACCTATTCGAGCAAATCATTGTATTAATGTAGACAACGGAAAGATAACCATGGTATTCACATGTTTCTTCTGTTTTTTGCTGTTTTATGAATATTGTACAACCATATGATTATACAATCGACCAAAAATATTTGTTTTGATTTTAAATTGATTTAATGAAGTACATCTTGAAATTGATATCTGCAAGATATGGACTTTAAACTTACAGAACATGTTAGAATTGTCGATTCCTTCGGGAAAAGTCGATTTTTCCGGTAAGGAAATACTTTGTGACGTCATAATTACGTAACGCCGATTTTCATGATCTTCGTATCAATGGAAAGAGGAGACCCTACCCTACACTATAGTATGAAACTTGGGGGTCCAAGTTCAAAATCACAGGGGGTGGTAACACCCCCAGCCCCCCTAGGAAGACGTGTTGCAGGGTTAAAAGTAATGTTGAATGTTTTGAAACATTTTAATAGTAGAATTACAATGTAAGCGATATCAACAATCAGCATGACTCAAGGTGGTTGGGATAAGCTTTCTTACCAGAGAGCCTAGAACAGAAATAATTTCTTTTTAGGGTCTCTGTGGTCTTACAAACTTCTCTGATCCATTACACGCTTTATTCCTACTGCGGATGTCTGTGTTAGAGTGCTTTGAAAATGATAATTCCCCGACGGGTTAGGTGAACAAAACAAATTCTAGGTTCCGGGTTTCTAACAAAAACATGTAATTGG
The DNA here is from genome assembly GCA_000969725.1 of Ophiothrix spiculata. Taxonomy (NCBI): domain Eukaryota; kingdom Metazoa; phylum Echinodermata; class Ophiuroidea; order Amphilepidida; family Ophiotrichidae; genus Ophiothrix; species Ophiothrix spiculata. The sequence goes on from JXSR01S001781.1 coordinate 226,862, forward strand.
TGATTTTTGTTCTTTCAATAAATCTGCACTTGCAGTATAATACTGATCTATTAATTTCTATTACAATTACATGGTGACATATGGTAATCATAATACGTAAGCTACAAAGTGTCCGTCTAAGACAGTTTTGATGGATTGCACTATTTTAAGTGGTTGGTTACTCTTATATGATCAAACTTTCCCTTGGGCTTAGCCTATAAAAATCTGCCCTACATACAGACATTTTTGGTTGCTGTAGGGCCTAAAAGACACACACTTTTTGTGCTTAATATTTACAAATTTTATTGAAAAATTCCATTGGGAGTTTTTAAATTTTTGGCGGGAAAATTTTGACGCGACACGGCAAAATTTGTTTTGGCCGCCATTTTGAAAAGGGTTGTCCGATTTTCATTTTTTTCTTTGTTTTTGTTCTTTTGAAGTACTTGCGAAATTGCATTTTCGGTGTTGGGTCCAAATGGACCCCCCCCCCACCCTTCATACAGTTTGATTGGTACCGTCACGTGGCTTCTGTCAGTAGCGTAATTTGACAATGAACATGATGAACAATACAAAAGTTTTACAAGAGCTTCAAACTTGAGTTCAGTATCTCAATATGCAATTTTCCTTCACAAAATAATGAATTCTGAAATAAGCAGCCTCGGCATAATAGAATAAGGCCGTCTAATATTTGCCTTTCCCGACTTATTTTCATATCATGACGTGAAACTACTTGATCTTAAACATAACATTGTGTTAAATATCACTGAAGGAATTTGTTATAAGACTATCATTAGCTTTAACTTTAAGCTGTGACCGAACGGCGATAAAAGATACTGTTACGATATTTGTCTCTAGCAAGCGGTAAAAGAACAACACAGTTGGATAAATCGGAATAAGAATAATAAACCCCCAGGTTCCTTAACAGCCTCAATTTCATCTCCCTACAAGGGGTGAAGTTCGTTTTCTCAATTACATCAGCTTGAGGTAAACGGTGCCTTCTATGACTTCAAGGGTGATGATCTTTTTCAACGAAGTAGCTTTTCGAATTCTCTTTGTATTTAGTTATGAGCATGATTATGCAGTTCTGACTTTGTTTAACAACAATTTCATCTAATGATTATAACAATGTAGGCAATGGAAAGATAACTGAGGTATTCACATGTTTCTTCTGTTTTTACAGTTTTATAAGCAATATGTTTATAAGTGTTGTGTAATCATATGATAATACAATCGACCAAAAATGTATTTGTTTTGATTTGAAATTAATTTAATGAAATGCATCATGAAATTGATTTCTGAAAGTATTAACGGTAATGTTGAATAAAAATAATAATAATAATAATAAGCAAGATTTATATAGCGCATTAAGCAAAGGCATCGTAGCGCTTAACAAGTTAAAAATACAAACAAGCAAATTGAGAAACAAACACCTTAAAATATATCTTAAAAGCAATGCGTGAAAGCAATACATAACAATTTGAAAATAGTACAATTATAAACTACTGCAAAGCAGGGGCAGAAATGGCAGACGGTGGAAACCGAGAGCCTACCCCTACGGCGGAAAACCGTAGGAGCTTACAGAGTTGCAAGCAATAATGATAAAATGTTCACAATATGCATAACAATACACGAATGAATAAAAGTCATAAAATGCAAAATATATATACACGAGCAGCTAGTAAAAGTAGAAACACTTGTAAAAGTAGAATTACAACGATATAAACATCAACATGGAGATGGGGTCATGTTGGTGTCAGATCGTTACGACAGTCTTACAAACTTCTCTGATCCAACGCACGATACTTTCCTTCTGAGGATGTCAGTGTAAAAAAAATCTATAAAGAAAGAAAGAAAGAGAAAGAGTTCTTTAGGCTGATAGCCAAGGATAACCCAAGAAAGCCTCAAATGAAGCTTATTTCCATTGGGGTCCTAGATCTTTCTTAAATATTCAGTTTTAGTACAGGAGGAAAACCGGAGGACCCGGAGAAAAACCTGCGGAAGCGAGCATGGACTGAAAACCAAATGCACATAAAGCGCCGGGCGCGGGGCTCGAACCCGGGACCTCATTGGTGCAAGGCGAGGTAAATACCGCTCCGCCAACCCGCTTCCCCTATTCATGTTGCTTGTTAAAACCATTTGTTATTTCTTAAAGTACAGGTGTCTATTTGTACTAAAATTAAAGGGTAAGTACCAAGTACTTTTCTAGATCATTTCAATCTGGGACTTAAAACGAGCAATTAAACAAATTGGGCATCATGTCTATTATAGTAGATGGGTTTTAAATGCTCATATAATTTGGAAGTCATACCATATCTACCGGAGATTAAATGAAACCCTCATCTTAAATGAGGTAGATTAAAAATGACAAATAACGCATGACCAAGGATGCAAAATTATTGCAATTAAAATATATATACATCTATTCGCGTGTGAAGCTTTAATGTTTTGGCCAATGACAGCTCGTGATCAGCCAAATCATTTGAAATGAGCATGCGTGATGTTGGAGCGATGTCACTTTATGCAAAGCGAATTTAAAGTATACATTTGATAAAGCGGTGTATGGGAACAGTTATGAAATGGTCTCCGTCATCAATCAGTGTCACTTTAAAAGCGCAAGATTATTTATTAGGGTGTGATGACTCCTATCAGATGAGAAATAAATAGATAACATCCATTTTTTGATTGATCAGACTTTCAATTTGATAGAAGGCGAAATTACCTATCAGGGGTATTAAGGATAAATACCCCTCAGTCTTAGGTGATACTCGAAATTACCTATCAGGGGTACTAGGGATAAATCATTACACTTGTTAAAAAGGTTACTTTGCTTTTATTGTAAATATGTAAGTAATTCAGTCGTAATACCGGATGCAGAACATAAAATTGACAGTGCATGGACGTTTCAACACATTTACAAAATATTAACGTTGCGAATACTTATAAAAATATTTTTTTTTTTGGAAATTGCAATATCTCTTTTTCTACAAAACAAAACTTCATAAGTCATGTCCTTATGCTAGATATTTCAATTGTTTATTCACAATTTGAATTTTGAATCTAAAAACTTTTAAATTCCACGAACATCTTAAAACCTAAATTTACAATAAATTATCGGAAACTGGGCCAAATTTCAGCTGTAAGGGTTTAATGATTAAGCAAATATATATGAAAAAGAAGAAATCTAGGTGAAAAAGTCAAATTCGAGGTTCTAGATTTCTAACAAAAAATAGAATGTGCAAATGCTAATATGCATTTGTTCATGTCCGCTGGGAGGCCTGCTCAAACAAATATAACTGATGTCAACATTTAATAATGATTTTTGACTCAAAAATCGTGTCATTTTCCATTTTTATTACTGCTTTGAGCATTCTTTTTGTGAAAAATAGCTTATATTAAACGTACAAAGTTTTTCATTACTGTGAAATAAGAACAGCCTTCAGGTACACACTGTTTTATTCACTGGGGAAATGAATTATTAGTTCAGTTTTTCTATGACATTTGTTACAAATAAAGATGAAAAGTGGAATCATACGCAAATTACGAAATACCTTCTCGTCCGAGGTGATCTGGAGTACGAATGTGGCAGATAATATTATATATTAGGTTGGTATCGTGTCCTTTCATCTCGAACCAGCTGTAAATTCGACAAACTTCATTTTGCGCCACAGGTGAAACTGCACAGGTCGTTATTTAGGTAAAATCATTTTTTTGCATATTCACAATCTTTATGATTGTCAAAAAGCTGAAGTCAGGAAAAGCCCCAGGTACTGATGAGGTTCCAGGTGAACTGCTTAAGCATGGTGGTGAGTGCATCATTGACCAACTGCACAATAGCTGCAATGACATCTGGATAAATGAACGCATTCCAGAAGAATGGTAAAAACTATCATTCTCACCATGCCCAAGAAGGGAGACATCACCAAGTGTGAGAACTACAGAACCATCAGCCTGATTAACAATTCCAGCAAAATTCTTCTTGAAATTATAAGGAGCCGGATGAAGCCCTATGTGGAAACCATTCTAGCAGAAGAACAGGCAGGGTTCAGACCTGGCCGCTCCACAATTGAACAAGTCTTCGCCCTGAAGCTCCTAATCCAACATCATCTTGACAAGAAAGATGGGGAGGTTTTTGCTGTCTTCATTGATTACAAGAAGGCGTTCGATCGAGTATGGCACGATGGCCTCTTTACAGTGATGCTTCATTATGGTGTACCTCAAAAACTTATCAACATCATCAGAGATCTCTAAACCAAGGCTAAAAGCTGCATTAGACTTAACAACAATCTTACAGAGTGGTTTGAAACAACTATTGGCGTGCGCCAGGGATGTCTTCTATCACCAGACCTCTTCAACCTATTTCTCGAAAACATCTTAGCAGAAGCCTTTGAGAACTGTAAAAACTTGGGCATAAACTTGGATGGCTACAAATTAAAAGACCTCCGTTTTGCTGATGATATAGCTCTCATCGCAGACTCAGAGGATGATCTGAAAACCTTGATTGAGCAAGTTCATCATGTTAGCAAGAAATATGGGATGGAGATCAGTATACCTAAAAAAAGCTATGGTATTCTCCCGTGATGACCAGCTCCCAGTAAAGATCCAGCTTGATGGTATGCCACTTGAGCAGGTTAACAGATTCAAGTATTTGGGAGTAAGACTAACACCATCAAACGACTCCATCAACGAAATCAAAAGCAGATTATTATTGGCATCAACAGCACTAGGGAAATTACAGAGAGTCTGGAGTGATAAAGACATCTCACTCTCCACCAAATTACGACTTGTTAATACACTTGTCAACCCAGTACTTCTGTATGGCTCTGAAATCTGGATCATCAAAAAGAATGACATGACGAAGTTAGAAGCATTTGAGATGCGATGGTACAGAAAAATCCTTAATATCAGCTGGAAGGATAAGATCCGGAATGAAGAAGTTCTGTTAAGAATCTCCTCCTGCCACTTTCAACCAAAAAAGATCCTAGCTCGTATCACTGTCTCGCAGCTGACATGGTTTGGTCACTTGTGCAGAATGAGCAACATCCGCCTACCCAAACGCATTCTTATGGAAACTGTCACTGGCACAAACAGACAGGGAAGACCGACCAAGGAAGAGATGGGAAGATGACATCATTGTTGGCACCACCTTCCACAAGGCATATTTGGAAGCGCAAGATAGGAATAGATGGTCTGAATTTGTTCAAGGAGCCAACGTCCTATGGGACATGTTGCATAGATAGATAGATAGATAGATAGATATGATCAGGATATGATTGCTTCGAAATACCTGCAAAGTTTCATTACAAGAAAATAATGAAAAAAGCTATTTATTCTACGTACCATCCAAAGAAAATGCCACCTTATTTATCTTTTGAATGCATTTATCTCAGTTTCACCTAATACTCCATAGTACAACCTTTGACAGACCATAACTTGATTTCAGGAAGTCAAGTGAATTTTAATGAGGTGTCATTTTTAACCTTTTAACATGGTCTTTGCAAATGAAAGTAGACAAAACAAGATGTTGCATAATTGGCTGGTTCCAAATGAGCTCAAATGAACGGTCACACATGTATCACGATGTCTTCCACAGAATGTTTTTAATTTTGCAACCAACAAACTACTTTTTAACTAATGGGTGACTTTTGATGAAATCGTAATATGGTAAATTATCGGTAGACAGATTATATTGCAGAAAAGGGTTTATAGGTTGCATTTCTTGTCCCACCATATCTACCGGAGATTAAATTAAACTTTTCTCCTCAATGAGGTAAATTAAAAATGACAAATAACGCATGACCAAAGATATAAATACTTATCACGATTAAAATGATACAAACTGCTACATCTATTCGCAGCACAAAACGCATGCGAAGCTTGGAGATTCTTTGACCAGTGACAACTCGTGATCAGGCAAATCATTGGATACGAGCATGATCAATGTCACTTTGTGGCCAAGCGATTTTGAAGTATGCAATGCCATTCGAATGCGCACAGTTTGATATGAGACAGTTATGAAATGGGCTCTATCATCAGTCAGTGTCAGTTTTATAGCACGGGATAATTTATTAGGGTGTGATGACCATTACCAGAGGAGAAATATATAGATAACAGCCACTTTTGATTTATCAGACTTTCATTTAACACACAATTTGACAGAAGGTAAAATTACCTTTCAGGGCAATTAAAGATAACCCTCCCAAAAATTAAAGATAAACCCTACTTATAGACATACGGTATCATGATATTAGACAGTCTCTAGATGATTCTGTTCTAATACCAGCATAGACTCTAATGATGCCAGATATGGTTTGTAAATTCGAGGCAGATTTCAATGATAGTGCATGTTGTTGTTTTTTTCAACATATTGAAAAAATTGAAGTTGATAAAACATATATCAAACAATTATTTTGAAAGTATAATTTCCGTTCCCAAAATTAAAATCCAATAGACTCTATTTGGAACTTAGAATTCTTTCTGTAAGAAACGTGTTTGTGGTGAATAATTGTATTTTTAATTATCGAACAGTGTAGTTTTATTACAAATTATTCTGAAACAGCTAGCACACATAGAGTTATGGTAAGGTCAACAAATGCTACCTGACCAAAATTGGGCATTTTGGTGCTGCAAACGGGTTCAACTGGCCTTGGGAATAAAAAGCCCCAGGAGGACGACATCGTTTTTGGGATTTTAAAATGCATGGATCATACGCGTTGATACTCTAGAGTTGTTGAGTTGTTATTATTCTGTCAACAGCTATCTAATAAAGGTTTCTTTTAACTTATGTGATACTTGAATCAATACTTAATTTTCTAGACCCTGGAATATAATCTGAAGCTATATAAGATGCATTCGACAGTTATGGAGCAAGTCTCGATTGTTAGTATAAGCAAAGTAAGCTTTAGAATAAAGAATAATTTGGAAAAAAAACATCTTTTTAGTTCATTCTGTATTTCTGGAGTAGTTTTGGAAGTTTAGAAAGAGGTTCCTTCTTCTTCTTCTTCTTTTCAGGTACTTTCTTTCCAGGTACTCTGATACTGATATCCTTTATAGGAAAATACCATATAAAAATTATGTTCAAGTACAGAGAAACATGTGAATACCAATACCACCGTAATATTATTGAGACAATTCATGTTTGTGTTTGATCGAAAAGGTTGCATTTATCATGTTTATGTTTAGCTTTGATTGGTAATGCTTGTTTTCTACCAGTGTGATTACGAGTTCCTCTTCCCTCAGCCGATAACTTACTGTTGTTCAACAAGATGAGATTGTTATTAAACAAAGTCAAACTGCTCCCAGAAATAAATACGAAGAAACCTAGAAACGCTACTTCGTTGAAAAAGATCATCACCCTTGAAGTCAAAGAAGACATCGTTAACCTCAGGCAGATGTAATTGAGAAAACGAACTTCACCCCTTGTAGGGAGACATTAAGGCACCTGGGGGTTTATTATTCTTTTTTAGATATGATCATCTTCATATATGTTGCTCTTTTATCACTGACCAGAGGCAATATCATGATATATTGTAACAGTATCATTTATCGCCGTTCGGTCACAGCTTAAAGTAACAGCTAATGATAGTCTTACAACAAATTCCTTCAGTGATATTTAACACAATGTTTTGTATCAAGTAGTATCACGCCATGATATATAAAATAAAATTCTTCGATTTACGAAGATTCACTCAGGCAAAATATTTAGAAGTTTCAGATTAGATTACATGTGTATAAATGTTTTTCATCGTTTAAGAAAGAAAGTAAATTGATGATTCAGGCAATGATGAATTGATGTGAATGATACTGAGCATTTATTTTTGAGTGACTTGAAGCAACATGATATTATGTCTTTATAACCAAGACGTGAGCAAAGTGTGTTTTACTATACTAGATTCATCTTCATATATATATGTTGCTCTTTTACCGCTTGCTAAACACAAATATCGTAACAGTATCTTTTATCGCCGTTCGGTCACAGCTTAAAGTAAAAGCTAATGATAGTCTTATAACAAATTCCTTCCGTGAAATTTCAAACAATGTTATGTTAAAGATCAATTTACGTAGATTCGTTTAGGCAAAATATTTTGAAGTTTCAGATTAGATTAAATATGTATAAATGTTTTTTCATCGTTTAAGAAAGAAAGTAAATTGATGATTCAGGCAATGATGAGTTGATGTGAATGATACTGAGTATTTATTTTTGAGTGACTTGAAGCAACATGATATTATGTCTTTATAACCGAGACGTGAGCAAAGTGTGTTTGACATACAATCAGAGCCCTATGCCATACAGACTAACTTCTTCCCCTGTTTTACTAATGTTCAGCCTCAAATCGAACCTTAAAGTAATGATCACGCCCATGAGCCCAAGATAGAACGGGTTGGGAAAGGGCACTCATTGCACAACTTGATTCTGTTATGTTCACTTAAGATATTTGAAATCAGTTTTGTAAAGGAAACTTGCATATTGAAGTATTTGGAGAAGTAAGGGGAAGTTTCGTCATATAATTTTAGTAAGTAATATTAGTGAAAAACAGCAAAACAAACCAAATCATCAATGTGATGTAGATAAGATCAAGCAATATAGCTTCATAATGGAGCAGTCCGTCAAAAGTGATATAGATAGACAGTATGCTTTAATTTCACTAATTAATTACCACACGGCACTATGTAGTAAATTTTATTATATTCCTCATATATAGATTCCTGTCCTCTGATTGGTTAAAAGTGAGGGCTTGGATTTAACTAGGCCCGGGGCATATTTTTCACTATAGGCCCGCTCAGCATATTTTGCGCCGCCGGGATATAACACGAGCAATACGCTCCGTGACTATTGACCATCGGGCGTTTGCAAAAAATGGTTATTTTAACCAACCAGATGACAAAATCTATATCTCGGTATATAAAACGAATATTGACTGCTTTTCCTTCGGGGCATGGTTAAAATTATCTCCCCTCGGTGATCTCAAAACCATGGTTTTGAGATCACCTCGGGAAAATAATTTAATCCATGCCCCTCAAAGCAGTCAATATTTGTATACTAGAAACTAATAGATCAGTATAATCAATATTGCAAGTGTACATTTATTAAAAGAAATTTACTTGTTTCTGATTCTCTTCCTTACGTTATGGCTACGAAATTTAGCTGTTACCTAGAGTTACCCGTTTGGGAGGTAATTTGCAACAGAAAATTATTTTAATATATCCTATTTAGATAGGGTCTATGGTAATTAACATCCCAATAATGGATGCAAACATCAATCTGTTGCTGGTGGAAGTAGCGTTATATACAGGGTAAAATTTCTTTAAACAGTTAAAAAAAATGGTCCAATTCTTGTTGACATTTAAATGTTACACATAAGGTCACTTTATTGGCAAAATAACATAATCATGGTTGCGATGGTTTCCACTGAAAGTTTCTGACTTCGCAAACAACAATCTGCTTTGCATACCTGTTGCACTACAATGCCTGATATAATAATAATTATATAATAACACACCAAGGAATTTTCAACCTATCGGTGACTTTCGATGAAACCATCAAATGAGAATATTTTTGCAGATGGATAGCAATCTTTAATCATATTTGGTGAATAGTATTCCCACAATCTTTAAAACATATTTATGGACTTTACAACATGATTTAGAGAACATTTTCTATCCTAAACTATACTTTGCACACATACCTTTCAAACTGGAAAACATTCTAACTCGTACCGGTTAAAACCAGCTGCCATTTCATAAAGTACAGGTGTGTTATTGTACTAAAATAAACAAGCAGGTAGTTTTCTGGACCATTTCAATCTGGGACTTTAAACAAGCAATAAAACAAATTAGGTGTCATATTTATATAGTAGACATTGTAGATGGGTTATTAATTGCTCGCATTGCGCGTTATACCACATCCAGCGGAGATTAAATAAAACTATTAACCTGAAGGTGGTAGATTAAAAAAACAAGTAATGCCAGCCCACGGGTAGAATGCTTTAAAAATATAACCTGCTTGGTGATGAATCTTTTTGCAGCTTTAAACGTACGCGAAGATTGGGTGTTTTTAGCCAATGACAGTACGTGATCAGACAAATCATTTGAAATGAGTATGAGTGGTATTTCTGGAAAGCTCTTTTAAAGCATTAAATAACGCGCAGATGAAGGCAATTCTGAGAAAGTTTCTATATCAATCAGTATCACGTTAATAGCACATGATAATTTATTACGGTGTGATGACCGTTAGCGGATGAGAAATATACAGGGTGTCCCTTAAAAAAGGAAACCGAGATTTGCGCCCTCTGTTCTTGGAAACGGTTGAATGATTTGGAGTACTGTTTTGCTAGATTAATGCACCAGAAAGTCCTCTTTTCAACAATACCAAATATTCCTACGTTTTTTAAGGGACACCCTGTATAATAACAGTTTATTCTGATTTATCAGACTCATTTAACACATAACTTGACAGAAGGTAAAATTCCCTAAATCCTTACACTATTTGGAAATGTTACTGTATACCAATCTTTAAGTGATTCAGATAAAAGAATTAAAAGAAACCTTTAATGACAGTGTATTATCTTTTCTGCTTTTAAGCACATTGAAAAAATCATAAAACTCCAAGTTCCTAATTTTGTTTCTGTCACCAGTCATCTAATATTAAGATTTCTGTAAGCTTATTTGATAATTGAATCAATACTTAATTTGCTAAACCTGAAATAGAATCTGAAGTTAATCAATCGTTGAAGCATCAAAACTATTTTGGACAGTTATGGAGCAAGTCTCGTTTGTTGATCTAGAAAACTAGGAATTCAGTCAGTGCAGGAATGTATTTTAAAAGATATAAATACCATGAATATTTTCAAACCTATTTTTACAATCATTGGAAAGTGGGCCATATTTTGGTTTAAGGGGTTTAATAAATAAACAAACAAATATACTACAGAAAATATCTGGGTGAGATGATCAAATTCCAGGCTCTAGATTTAAAAAAAAACCACGAAAATGAGCAAATGCTAATCTTTATCCTGGGAATAACTGGAGCAAATGGAAAACAAAACATTGTCTATTTCCGCTGGGTAGCCTGCTCCCACATATATGAATTATGTCAAACATTCAATAATGATTTTTGATTTTAACACAAAATTGTCAATTTCCATTTGTAAACTGTGGTTTAGGTATTCTTTGTCTGAAAATATCTTATACTAAAATTTTCAGAGTATTTCAGTACTGTACAAGAAAGAATAGCCTATAGGTAAACACGGTTTGTATTCATTGGGGGAGATGAATTATTACTTGTATTGATTTTATGAAAATTTTACAAGATACAATATATAAGTTTAATCTTATACAATTATGAAAAAACTTAATTATTCAAACTGCCAAGACTTAGTATAAAACGAGAGCAGTTTGCCAAAAAACTAACAACACTTAGTATGAAACAAGGGCAGTTTAAAAAAAAAGTATCAAAAATAGGTCTTGTTTGGAATTAAATGGAACTACATGACATAAAAACTAAGTTTAATAATATACAATTTATATATATTTTTTTTTTACATTTATAAATTATATGATTAATAATTATATAATAACACACCAAGGAATTTTCAACCTATCGGTGACTTTCGATGAAACCATCAAATGAGAATATTTTTGCAGATGGATAGCAATCTTTAATCATATTTGGTGAATAGTATTCCCACAATCTTTAAAACATATTTATGGACTTTACAACATGATTTAGAGAACATTTTCTATCCTAAACTATACTTTGCACACATACCTTTCAAACTGGAAAACATTCTAACTCGTACCGGTTAAAACCAGCTGCCATTTCATAAAGTACAGGTGTGTTATTGTACTAAAATAAACAAGCAGGTAGTTTTCTGGACCATTTCAATCTGGGACTT
>JXSR01S001783.1:0-11227 GCA_000969725.1 Ophiothrix spiculata
AATAACGGTTGCCCACATTGCTTTCATGCTTTCAAACATTAAGAAATATTTCATGTGCTTATAAATCGTATGAATTGATGACATGATATTCTGCGTTTTGGTATAGCCAATATTGTTTTCAATCTTTTATGACAGCTCTGATCTTAGAATTATGAATGTGTATCTTTTCTTCACACGTCAAATTTAAGTCCTCTCTGATCATAACGACATGTATGTCCGTATGTCCTTCAATCTGTTTTCCTATATGGTTGATACACTTTCTTACCTGCTTTCCATATCTCTAACGACACAACATTCCTTTTCGTTGTCATGTTCGTACTTCAATTCTTCGTCATAAGGTTCATACTTCATTGTCAATAGTTAATTAAGCGTCAATGATGTTTTGCTGCTTTCAACATTTTGTTTAATGCTTCACCATACGTAGAGATTATCCTTGTGCAAAAGGAAAATGATACATGCTGACAAAATTAACGATATCTCTGGTTTGCATCGATGGATTGTCTTGAAATTTTCAACAATGAAGAACAAAGGCATGGTCTTTAAATTTTTCAAAGTTTCAATAACCTAATCTGAAGAACTTCTGAGAAAATCAGCTTTATTCCCAATGCACAATGTTTATTGGGACACCCTGTACTCATATCATTTCACAGTGCCTGTACTAAGATACAAAATTATTATTTTGTTTTGTAAAAATGGCTAACACGGCTTTAGCCATTGTGTTATTGAGTCTTTTTGTAACACGTCTTTCTAATGGAGGAGAGGATAAAATGACACACCCTAAGATTTCTTGTTTTACAACTATAGTTTAGGGTAGGGCCTGTCCTTTTTACATATACCAAGAGCATGAAGAATGGGATAATTATGACGTCACATATTACTTCCGGACCAAAAATTCTCATTTATGACAAAAAATGTCTCTTTTTCCAAAATGCGTCATAAAAGTTCTAAATATCGGATTTGTTGACTAGTATTCTAAAAATAGGCCTAAATGAAGGGAACCACAATTTTAATATGCTCTGCAAGTTTTAGGTCAATACCACGTGAAAACCCTTTTTCAAATAGTCATGTGTTGGTGGCAACCACTCCCTCCTGACGTCCTACCATACCCTCACCTTACGTGATACCTCAGGGGTTTTGTTCACGTTAATGACCACAATTGATGTAACCTATTACTTAAAAGTACATAAAATGTTCAGGGATGCGCTTGGTACATTTAGCGATCAATTGTTAAAGGGAAAGATAGGAGGACGAGTCTTAAAACAATGAAAATGGCTTTTAATTCAAAACAAGTGAATAGACTGGAATAACTAGGAGCGAATGTTTTCTTTTTGTAACCCCTTTAAAAGAGCCCTGTTCGATTGGATCAGCATTTCTTTCAAACTTTCTGAGATTTTGGTACCAAAATATTCCTCATATTTTTCGTGTTATGCATGTAAAATTACGGCTGAAAGGTGTTGCGTTTCGGAGATATATATAAGTGAAAATGTGTTAAATAATACCATGGTAACCATAAAACTACTTGCACAGTAAAGTATAGGCAAGTCGAAAATAGAAAATTGCTCATAAAATCAAAACGGTTGTTCCAATTTAACTGAAATTTGAAATTGAAACATCTGAAGTGATGATCTTTTGTATGACAGTGAAAATTAAACTTTGAAAAATCAGACTATGTACCTTTAATATTGAACTTCCTATCTTTCAATGATAGTTTTTTATGTAATATAAGGGAGTTTTTGAGCCACTGTTGCACTATTTTCGAATAATTAAAAAAAGGCTACGCCAAAGAATACACTTACCACAATAACAAAAAACCTTTTCGCTCGCCAGGTATTTACGTTTTTTTTTTTTCAAAATTCGTTTACTGATGTTTAAGTTTAGAATTTATCACATCACAACAAAATATTAGCCCAGATACACGAGTAAGATTAAATAAAAGATTGTTCTCAGACTTCTACAAGTGTAGCGGTCATACCCCCTTAAGGTAAGATTATTATATAGATTGATTCTGAGTACACTGCGTAGGTGCCTTTTAAATTTGTTTACTGAAATTGAAAGAATGATTGTGGAACATTTGTATCGATTTTTACCTCTCTTTATATGCAAACAGCTGTTTTTCAATTTGATATTTGAATTTCAGTAGATAGCATCGTTGTTACCATAATACTAAGGAACTGAAGATTGCGAGGGTAGTATGAAAAAAAAAAGAGTTGCTTAGCTATCATGTGACAAATAACTCAATTAGTCAGGTGTTAAATGTGAGCGGTTTCTTTTTTTCTTAATACGAAAAAGGCTTATCATATTCTTTCGCGCTATAACAGGATATTGCCTTTATTAAAACATTTAGGGTCGTACTCTCTAACAGTGATTACACCTAATAATGCGTTTATCTAAATAAAATAGTTAAATAGCCCGTCAAGTAAACAACGATATTTAAAACTTGAAATGCAGTAGCGACATATAAGTAGTTTTGTTTAGTTTTTATTGGGACTTACTACTATATACAATACAATAATAAGCATCAAAGTAGATACACTACAATATAATATTACAAAAGCTGCAGAAAATAAAACAGAGTCACATGTCGCAACAACCAAAGTTGTAAGACCAGGATAGCCCATAAAATCCCAGCAAATGCATATGCAAACTTATTTCCAATGGGGTCCAACAAACAAAGATGGCTGTGGGCGCATGGAGAACTGAAAAAGACATTAAAAAACAACAAAAATAAGGAAATAAGCCTACATACGCAAGAAGTCATCCGACTCTTGTTTAAGAGTGGCTTTTGACTGCTTTTTAAAATTCAAATTTTCTTCCCAAAGACTGAATCGTAGGTGGCAGGGCATTCCAGTCTGCTATTGCATTATAAAAGAATTTTTTTGATGCAATGTCAGTCATTATTTGGACAATAAAATCAAAGTAAACAGGTTGAAAATAAAAACGCTTTCGTATGAACTAACTTATAGTAAGTAAGTAACTTACACTACCAAACATATTCGTTTTTCCCCATGTTCATAAAGTTAGGTTATTAACGTTTATTGTGAACAAGACGGGTGCGACCAAAGTGAGGTCGATTGTTCATTTCCTGTCTTCCTCGTCTTTCTTTTTTCTCTAAATGTAAAATCACATAATGTGAAAGTATAAATATTCATTATAAAATAAATATAACACTTGAGGTCTCCAGATCAGCAATAACATCAGTTGGCATCGAAGACCGGTGGATGTCGGTCGTAGGCCACCAATCCACAAAACGTAAGTCGTGAGACATAGTTTAAACTTAATTCAGCACAAATATAACACTTGTTTTCCCAATTCCGTGTTCCTCTTCTGTTTTAAAAGAAACTGTATTTATATTATGTCCAATTTTGGATTAACACATTCCCAATAGATCAGTCTTTGGTTTATATAGCACTTCTTCTTATTCCTAATCTGCCATAAACAGCATCCAATAATCTTTGCTCGGTTACATGTGTCAAGCTTTAACAAAATACCGTAGATCGTAAGTCCCTGCCGAATTAAATGTCTATCCATTTTCATCTCCATTTTCATCCTAATGTTACACAGTAGATCCCAAAGAATCTGTGTCGCGACAAATCCAATGATAGAAGAGCAGTTAATTTGTTTCTTGAAATACTACCAACGTCTAATATACTACTAGTAGTATTTTTCATATTTTGTCGTAAATGACGGGTTACTTTTAGATCGACTGTTATAAGGAATACTGCTGCCTCAGGCAATCAATTACAATTCATATTCGAAAGAAATCAGAAACTGATAAGCACTTTTCATAGATTAGATATTTCTCTAGAAAAATAGACACTGATTTTACGAAAAAGCCATTATGACATGATTCTACATGTGTATTTATTTCAAGTACAAGAGTTTAATTGTTACTGGTAGTCAAATATCACGGATGCTTTTTTGAAATGATGTTTATATTAGTAATCAGTATGTTTCCTGTAAATGATTATAATAATGTGTTGTTTGTTCTTTATTGGCAATGATGAGTAAATCTTTTCAGGCTCAATCCATGGAAACTTAAACTTTTTTTTTTTGATTTCAGGTAAAAATCATATTTTTTATTCGACCCCATAAGTAGGTTTTTCAGTCGTACGTTTGTTACTTTGTACGTGGGAAGTATTTTCCAAAGAGAAATTATAATGTTTTTCTATCCGTGCATGAATGAGCACATTTTTTTAATTCAAAAATGTCACAAACGTTACCAAAAAATTACACCAAAATGTCATAAAACGTTACAAAACGTTACCACACCAAACAATACATTAAAAGAAATCCTGACGATAGAATTTCACTAACAATTTTATGAAATATTTGTAAGTATGTTAAAAATTCGCTAACACGTCAGAGAATTGTTATTTTGAAGTCATGTAGAGCAAAACACTGTTTCTGTGCGAAGTCACAAACGTTACCAAACGTTTCATGAACTGTATTCAGGATTTTGGAAATTAATTTAATTTCTAAACACCTTAATGTCTTGGCCCCACAAGTGAGCACCATTATCAACAACAAACTTGTGGATATAATATTTATGCTAGGTTCTGTAGCCATTTAAAAGTGATTTTGTTTTCAATTTTTCGGTCACAAACGTTATTTTGGAATCACCCATCTGATTGGTTTGTTTATTCCTTCAGCAAACCGATTGCTAAAACTATTAGAAATAACAAAATACGGGAAGTTTTCTGAAGGTTATTTTCCAGACTGTAGTTTTCCAGGAGTTAATTGGACAGGAAAACATCTGTCAAATTGTCAAATGTAATCTTACACCTGTTACGGTCAAAGATTTTGAATGACCAAGGCCAAATTCACCTTACGGGTTCTTAAATGAAATACAATAAATACACTGATATAAATTTTATAATCTGAAAACTTTCTTAAAACTTTAATATTTGTTTTTGGTTCAACTTACAAACTTGCTTGTTGTCTTAAAATACTACTTTTAAATAACTTACAGCTACCGCTTCAAGAACCGCGCGATCCTAGGATTAGCTTTAGTCCACTATAGTCCGTTATTAATCCACTGCACAAAGTCATATATCATAAGTCCCGAAATCCACTTGGATAAATAGTTCCACAATGTTCCTGACGACCTCCGACGGCGCTGCAACAGTCACACAACGAAGCTCTGCTTGGCTTTATAAAATATTTCACAAGCTGGATCCAACGCACATAAAATTATCCACTCTGTTAATGCTCCACTGTCTCTTTAACACAAATATCTCCAACTCCAACAAGGTATCGCCAATCTCCATTCAAAATATCTGTAAACTCCAATCTCCATTCGTCTGTATAATAACTCGCATCCAACAAAATGTAGCTTTTTAACCAGCACCGACACCGTCAATTTCACTTCCAAAGTTTTAGCTATCAACCTTTCGCCGACCAAGTCCATTTCAACTTCTGACAAAATCTCTTTTCTTGGGCTCATTTATTATTACATTTGCATAAACATTCCCCCACGACATCATCATTATATTTCACATAGTAAATAGTACAGTTTTCAATGTGAGGGATTTTCCAAGCATAATTATATATTCAAGTAAACAAGTCTATTTCTGTAAAATTTGGGGAAATTCCATATCTCAGTTAGATCTGATTGGTTACTTTAATGTATGCAAATTTTATAGGTTCATGCAATCATGCCTATCTATAGAATTGGAAATCACCTTAAAATTGCAAAATAAGATTCAATCAGAAAAAGTCCCCCTCTGTGCCAATTAAAGATCTCAATAATTAAGCTTTACTAATTAAATAATTAATTATCAACAAAACAAATAATTCAGGTTCACATAACACACCATATAATATTGCCTGCTGCTTCCTATCTATTACATGTTGAAATAATATTTAATATATATCAAACTTTAACGAAGTTGCTTTTGATAATGTTGTAACATCTCAGAAAATACCAAATGCGTGTCTTTTGTGATTACTCAAATTCAACATACATGTAGTTCTTTCATTATACTAGATAGGTAATCAATTACAATATTCAAATACTCAAATCACAGGTTGAAGATGGATACATCTTCTCAGATTTGGTTAAGTAGGCCTATTCCTGTTAGAACCTTATCTGCACAGGCTGTTTGGGGATTTCAACGGTAGCGTTGCAAGGGTTTAGCACTATTTAAGGCAATAATGTATTTATTTCCGGTTGCACGTTTCAACAAGATTGATACAAAATACATTAACAAATGTTCTACATTTCTGCAAGTAGTATTTCGTTGATTAATTTTAAATCGTTTGAAAGTTTTATCAAAATAAATTATCAGAACCTAAAGTGGGATTTGCATCATCACCTGTCATTATTTGTTAACATTAAATCTATATTCTGAATCCTAAATAAGACTATTAACTTTACCACGTTTCTTAATGGTGATTACGAAGATATTACGCGGAATGGTCCGCTAGATTAGCTAATGCATTTTTATGCTTATATAACTTCGTGTGTAGTTTAGCCATTAAAATTGAAATCAATTTTACGAACACCGTGAGATAGAAAAAAATCATTACATGTTAATGGTTCTTACGGAATCCATACTTTTTAGATAAGAATATGTGATCTTTTCATAGCGTACTTCTCATCGAATACTAATCACCGCTCATTTTTATCAAACTTTTAATCACGAATATTTCACCAAGTATATTAAATCGAGTAAATTGTATCGTGACAAAATAAATTCCATCGATGAAATGTTATCAGTGATATTTCAACGATGAAACTTTGTTGTTGGAAACTAATCGACAAAATGTTTTCGATTCAATTTGTTTAATGAAATATTAACTATAAAATGTTAGTCGTAAAATAAATTGATCTCTGTTAATTATTCTATGGGAAGAACGCGATAAAAATGTTAAATTTTCTGATCACTTGCTGCTTACTTCCTTAGAGCGTTCCAGAGGAATGCAGTCTGCGACAGCTTTCCACACTGATCTTTCCTGCATATCGTTCCTCAGATCTTGAAAAGCCAACCCTGTATCTTCAAATACCAAGACTTATTAGCAAAAAATATGAACTTTAGAACTTTTATAGAATAATTTTGATTCTGGCGGCCATTTTTGCAATTATCATCATATGATTATCCGATCTAGACGAACTTTGTGACGACATAATTATGTAACAAATTGGCCGATTTTTGTGATCTTGGTATCGTTGATAGAAGTGGACCATACCTATCTTTTGATAGCAAAATTAAGTTCATAGGGGGTTCCGTTTTAAAAAAAAATAGGGGGGTGAGACGTGTTAAAAAAATATCCTGGGTAGACGAGGGTTAAACCCATGTTACTACACGTCCCTCGTGGTGTAAGTCCATAATTTGAGGCACAATTGAAGATTAGTCATTGCACTCTCGACTACATAAAGATACCTCATGATAATGTGGCACTTATAGCGTTGGTAGCAAGGTTAGTTGGGCCAATTTTGGTCCATGTTGAACCAACTAAATGGGTCTGAACATGACGAGAGATGCTGATTATGATGCGGTACAAGTGAATAGTAGTCAGCCAAATAAAGGCGGTAGCCCATAACACTAATATTGGCCTAATATTTGCAAATAAGTCTTTGTACAAAATCAACACCCAATATTTTATAATAATATATCATAAATGGATTCAGTACCAACATTGGTTTAATGTTAATTGCCAGAATTGAGCCAATAGTGGGCCAGCATTGACACAAACCGATATTGATTCAATTTTGGGCCGATGAACAAATAATATCAGGCCGATACAGTAGCCAATTCTGGACCGATATTCAGTATACATTGGGCCAATGTTGTGCCAATATTGCCAAATTATCTGGGTAGTAAACTTATGTAATTCTTTTTGGGAGGTTATCTAGCTTTTTTACCATGCCATGGCTGCAAAAGGAGCACTATGGTGTCTTTTCTGGCAGAGTGCCCATCAAAGTCACTTTTGTCAATCTCGGTCTTTATGATCACTTATCAATAACTGGAATGTTTTTTAAGATTAATCTATACATATCAATATCATTTGATAAAAATATACAAATGAACTTTTTCGTATATGAACTTGTACTTTTCTATAGAACAACAATTATATAATTTATATTTAATGGCATTTCCATGCAACTAGCACAAACATCTGCGCCGGTCATATGACAAATACTAATTATTGTATATTCTGGTTTGTACTTTTCTGTATAGACAAATATTTACACTCTTAAAATGAAAAGAGTGAACAGTCACTCTTTCTTAGAGTGATATTATTTTCACTCCAAAAGAGTGACATTTCACTCTTTTTGAGTGAAATCGAATGGGGTTTCACTCTTTTCGAGTGAAATGTCACTCTTATAGAGTTATAATTCACTCTTTGAGGGAGTGAAAATTGTCACTCTTTTACAGATTGGTCACTGATACCGCTCTTTTGAAAAGAGCCATATTTTCACTTTTTTCATTTTCACAAAGAGCTCACTCTTTTCTTTTAAGAGTGTATATTCTTATGCTCCTGATGCTTTCGAGATTCACTTATACAGTAAAAAATAACCGTAAAATGAAATGTTTTTAACTGGCAGCAGGCCGTAAATTATGCCTTCACTTTACATGCGTAAGGTTTATGTAAAATGGAAATATACGGGTTAAACCCTGTTAATTTACTGACATTTTCCCGTAAATAATCCCGTCGGAAAAAACGGGGAAGTTCCGTAAATTATTAACAAAAAGTGACAATTTGGCACCATAGAAAATATACACTAAATATAAAACACTTAATTTGCAGACGTATGTCGTATGTTTTAACTTAACTGTTAAACAAATATTCCGTAAAATTACGGGATAAATGACGGTAGCATTTTTTTATCCTTTCCCGTAGTTCTACGGGTTTGTAATTTGTTACGGGAAATATGTAATTCACGGATATTTTACGGAACAATGTCCGTAATGACGTTCCGTAAAATTACATATTTCCGGTAACGAATTACCAATCCTTAAAATTACGGGAAAGGAAAAAATGTTCCGGAAAATTTGCTCTAGGCATTTTTCCCGTAATGTTTTTTTTTTACAGTGTACGAAACATTACAGTGGGCCAGCGACGTTTGCTCATCGCCCAAACCCTTGTTTAGACTATCACTTTCAAAATACTGAAAAAAACCCATCCAAAACCCCATGAAGTTGAATTATTTTGAAATAATTTTAAGGGGGATGGTAAAGTACAAACAATCGGCTAAAATCATTAAAAACATGGTGATAAATTTCAGTGCAAGTACCGTACAAATTCCTCGCGATGCTTTCCCGATGCATCAGCGATAAATCGTGGATCGGGAATGGATAATGAAAGCATGGGTAGCCATATGGGACCAGGATTTACAAAGTGGTGCTTTCGAAGCCATATTTTCTTGGGGGTACATCTAATCGATCGAAACCTATACAACGTAATGTGGACGGGGATGTGTAAATGGATAATGTTATTAGTACCAATGGCATTTCTGCGTCAAAACTGCTTTAAACACATTAACTCGGGTTCTTGATAATAAAATTGCAAATTCTATGTATTCTGATTTTCGCCTTTTATGTATCTGTTTATTTTTTCAAATGTTGTTTCTATATGCCAATCAGACAAACATTTGCTTTTTAATATTCTGTTTTAAAAGTAAATTCACCCGTGTGGAATGTTTTTAAATACTGTTTTAATGTGTTGTTGACGGAATTGACGCGGAAGTGGTACGTATAATTAGTTCAATAACAGAACTTATTATTATGATTACTTAACAAAAACACGTGCAAATAAGGCGACATCCATCACTCTACAAGCACAGATAAAATGTCGACACCAAACAAACATGAATAACTTCGAACATTCACATTATTGAAATTAAAATTTAACAACATTTAGCTATTGAATTTTCATTTTTACGAATAATTATTTCAGAAATATAACAAAAAGATTTGCAACAAGATCATTTCCCCTACTTATATCATTTCACAGTGCCTGTACTAAGAAAATGATTCTTTTGTTGTAAAAATTGCTAACACAGCTTTAGCCATTGTGTTACTGAGTATTTTTGTAACACGTCTTTCTAATGGAGGAGGTGATAAAATGACACGCCCTAAGATTTCTTGTTTTACAACTATAGATTAGGGTAGGGCCTGTCCTTTTATATATACCAACAGCATGAAGAATGTGATATTTATGACGTCACATATTACTTCCGGACCAAAAATTTTGATTTTTGACCCCAAAAAATGTCACTTTTTCCAAGATGTGTCATACAAATTCTGAATGTCGGATTTGTTGACTAGTATTCTAAAAATAGGCCTAAATGAATTTTAATATGCTCTGCAAGTTTTAGGTCAATATCACGTGATAACACTTTTTCCGAATGCCCATTTGTGGGTGGCAACCACTCTCGTCCTACCATACCCTCACCTTACGTGATACCCCATATTTGTTTTCACGTAAATGACCACAATTGATGTAACCTATTACTTAATACTTAAGTACATAAGGGGGGGGGGGGTCCATATGGACCCATGATTTTGTTTTTCGCGCGAAGCGCAAAAACGCAACATAACCCAATAAAGAGGCCGATACCAGTTACCAACGGTGTACAACCATCTCTTGAGACGTGTAGCTCTTCAAGATCAGGCTACCGTCTCAAGCTTAACCCAATATCGCCCCCTAACGTCGGGTTGACAAAAATCCAGCGTAATGGCGGATTGAAAGCTCCCCAAGGTGAGCAAACAATCTTGTTGTGCGTAAAATTATTAATCATATATGACCGTCCAGCCGGTATCAGCAGTAAATGCCAGAAACTTCATTTTGCGCTACAGGTGAAAATACACGTCAAGGTCATAATTTGCCGAAATTGATTTTTTAACAGATTTACAATCCTAGTGCTTACTACAAAATACCATCAAAATTTCATTTCAATAAAATGATTGGACATATGAAATTGGCATATTCTTAAGACGATCAACAGAAAATACGGCTTACTAATCTTTGAACGCGTTTATCTCAGTTATAGGTTTATCTCCCTGACTTCCGGAAATCGTGTGAAGTTCATTAAGGTGTCATGTTAATCCTTAAAGCACGGTCTTTGCAAATAATTAAAAAAGTGAAAATGATAAGAGCTGGCATTTACCCCTGTTTTTTGGTGGACGGTCACACATTAGTTTTCCATTAATTTGAAGAATATTGGAGAAAACTGCTTTAATTTGTTTAGCCGGCGAAAAAAAAAAGATGTGAAAACAGTGTT
>JXSR01S001783.1:26288-36767 GCA_000969725.1 Ophiothrix spiculata
TATATTAAAATCAATCGATTTAGTGAGTAATTTACCGGGCACCAAATCAGAATAGTTGTCGAATAATCTCCATATCGTAGGATACACTGAAAACGTAAATTAGTCAAAAAAACATGTCTTATTTGACTAATTAAAAATTAGTCATGAAGAGTGATTTTTTAAAGATTCGTGGAAAAATTCTGTTAATGTTTTTGAAATGTTTTAAAACAATTTTTGGTGTTTAAAAAATAGTTTTCATCTCTAAATATTCACTTTGTAATCAGTTGATTATTAGTTTATTGATAAATGATAAATTACATGACTAATTAGCGTAAATCAAATGCGTCTTTAATTAGTCAATTGATTAACTGAATGACGCAGGACTAACTGTATTTGCTCAAAATGACTAATAAAATTCATGATTTGTCATCGCAACGGACTAATTAATGGTAAATATCTATCAGAAATGAGTAATCTAATTCGTCATCCGGCTAGTCCTGCGTCATTCAGCTAGTCAATTGACTAATTAAAGACGCATTTGATATTTACTTATTAGTCCAGTAATTAATCATTTATCAATTAATTAATAATTATCAAATTACAAATTGAATATTTAGAGATGTAAACTATTTTTTAAAACATCAAAAATTGATTTTCAACATTTCAAAGACATTTGCTGCGTTTTTCATGAATTATGAAATATTCACTCTGCATTACTAATTTTTAATTAGTCGAATAAGATATGTTTTTTGACTAATTAACGTTTTCAATGTATGCATGGCTTATTGGCTTATTCCATTTTGTAATGTGCGACATAAATGGCAGAAATCGTCCGATGTGTGCGATGTAAAAAAATGACGCTTTTAGGCTTGTACAATAATTTTAGTTTCTATGGCAATTTATATAAAGACTTAAAATTATGTTACCTATCTTTTGAGAAACAAATGAAATATAAAAAAAAATGTGCCAGATATAAATATTTCAACTGGAGTTGCCTTTGATAATGTTAACTTTGATACATTGACATTTAAAACTAGCTACTTTGATACTAGGGATGTCAATTAGTGCAGAAAAATCCGAACTGGGTTGAAATTTACGTTCAAATACCTTCGAACACTTTAGACTCTTCATTGACGGGTTAAACATATTTAAAATAACTAAAATAACTATTGAACTTGGATTTTCTTTTTAATATTGAGGGGGTTCTTTTTAATCATAAAACAAGTATATTACAGTTGATTGAATGTTCGTATGTTTTCGTAAATGAGCAGCTCCGTATGAAAAAATGGACCAGTGGTCGCCGTTCAAACTCAAATTAAGCCCCGTTCTGCAGAATAGCGCGTTGTACAAAAATGCATTTTGCGATGTGATTCACTCACCTTTAAGAAAAAAGTAAACAACTATTTTGAAAGTGATAGATCCATTGTTCCATTTATGATGGACATTTTTTGGAAACCACTTCTTGTACTTCACAGCAGTCGATCGAAACCTCAGATCACCACCCGGTTGGAGATCTCTCAATACTTTTGCAATCCCTGGATGACACGGGATTTCTCCGAAATTTAAGTGTCTAACATCATTACAACCGGTAGATATTCGTGATCAAAATTGTATATTTTTTGAATTTCAACAACGACTGAATCATCTCGCGAAATGCCCATCAAATCCCACACTACCACACTCTCCCACGTGTTTTATAAATCCCCGCCAGCAGGGCGAATGATCATTGGAGCTGCTGGACACTGCAAAACACACCAAAGTTTTCTTTCGTCTTTTTGGATGGTATCAGTTAAAATAATTGTGAATTTGGTTCAATATCAGAATGTTGCTCCATGCAACGCTCTTTCATGTTAATAATCCAGTAAATATCAGTGAAATATTGTAGATATAAGCACTTTTAAATGTTACTACCACACTCTCTCACGTGTTTTATAAATTTTTGCCACCGATGCGAATAATCATTGAGCTGTACCCGACTACTACCGGCTTTAACTATGGCTGGACATTGCAAAACACGCCGAAGTTTTCTTTCGTCTTTTTGGTTGGTATCAGTTAAAATAATTGTGAATTTGGTTCAATATTAGAATGTTACTCACATTCAGGCCTCTTTCATGTCATTAATCCAGTAAATATCAGTAAAATATTGTAGATATAAGCACTTTTAAATGTTACGGGAGTAAGTACAGTTACGGTAGTTGTCAATATTTCCCGTACCTTATTTGTTTAACGTCAGTGGCTCTGCCGTGTTGTTAAATCACCCTACTCCCGTTGTATATCTGAAACAGCTTGTCAATTGGGTCCATTTGTTGAAATTGAACAAATGACCCCAAATTCGGGCGGATATTTTCAATACGAAGTTGTTGGGTTTTTTTTTTGGACGCTTACCTACTGTTTGTCATTGTCGTTCGCCCGTAAATGACTTATGTTGACGTTTTCTCTAATTTACCCCTATTTATAGCTCAAATAGCGCCAATTTTTTCGGACAAAACTTGTATTATCTCCGGAACCGCTTGACCCACAAATGAGATCTTGGTGTCACTTTACTTTGGAAACGGAGCAGATTTCGAATGTGTCATGAAAACAATTTGAATAGGAACTTTAATTTTCTGTTGATATCCCTACTGATACACACACTTCACAACTAATCCACTTTACAATAAAATCCTACTACTTATATTGTGATAAGTAGTTGCTTAAGGAAAATGTACTTTATAACTCGCTTGGGACCCCAAGTAAATGGAAATTTACTTTTGCTTAATATAATAAATCTAGTGGAAGTTCTTCAATAAGTACTTTTAATAATAAAGCTGTTATTCTCTAAATTCTGATCATACAAGCCACAATAATTCAAATTGGGGTTAAATGTACGTATCATTTATTCATCATTGCTTTGAGAGTTGACGGAAGCATCCAATTATAATGATACATTTGGAAAATAATCACAATTCAGTAACTTATGATATAAATACTTTATATATTGGTGATATGAGTATATAAAACAGATTAAAATTACATTTTATCGCTTTTTCAAATTTAAGACTTTAATATAATAACAAACTGATTAACTTGTTATGATCCATATCTGATAATTGACATTCAGAGATGCGGTTGATTTTTATGTTGGTAATACTAAGGGTTTTTTTTTTTCGTTGAAGCGTGTGTTAATTATTTTATAGACTGTAGGCTTTTTATTTAGCCTTTATTTCCAGATAATAAATATACTTCATATATACCAGTATATCATATTATCCCGTCCAAAGTACCTCAAACAAAAGGTCGGACGACGGGAACACAATTAAGAAGAAGGAGAAGAAGAAGAAGAAGAAGAAGGGTTAATAAATTCATCTTGTAAGTTGTACTGCCAATAGAATACGGTTCATTCAAAATACTATGAAATTAAATTTGCCAATTTCAATGTTAATATCCGGCTTGAAAAGAAATAATTGTAACATTTTTTAATTTCCCAGGAGATCAGTCTTTCTTTAGATTACCTCTTGCTGTTCCCTTTGGGCCATGCTCAGTTTTTACATTAGTTTAGTAACATGTTCAAAGATTTAAAAAAAAGATCCTTGTCGTGTTACATGTTCAACATTTGTTCTTAATGTCGCAAATGTGATCCCTTACTTCGTCGCGACAGGAAAAGCACAAATCTAGGTGGATAACCTATGTCGGCCACCTCGACAAAAGGATGCAGTTGTCGTCTACTACATGTAGCTAATTGTAGAATATCTGATGTAGAGTGACCTGTTTTATATGCTACAATGAGCAACACGTACGAGCCGACAAGTGCATCGTTTTGCCGCGGCGGCCTATGTTTATACAGTTGTGTTACTACATACCCCCTTATCCTTTAAAAGTAATTTTATATAGATTAATGCTCATGGAGAGAAGTGATGTGGCAAGTAATCAATAATTATAATTAGAAACATAAGCTCTTAACAAATATGGAACAGTTTAAGACAAATGTCGGCTCTGAAAGCATTCATAACTTGTTTTTGTATTTACTGAAAGCGTTAATCAAGTAACCATTTCATTCACGAAACGACATGTTAAATAAACTTTGCACAGAGTACACGTGCCTGACCCCTCGGTCCAGACTGTTTCATGGTTCAGGGAAAATTATATTTAGTGACCCCAATTATATATAGTAAAGTGGAGGCCTATATAATTCAAATTGAAATTATTTATTTCTATTTTGCAATTTCTTTTTTCATATTTTTTTCATGGAGATAAAGAAAAACTTGGATACCTTTGTTACAATTGGTAGATTTTAACGGGTTCGCCGTCGGACAAGTTTTGAACTGTCAAGCTTTCGTTAGGAGTAGCTCTGAATTCTTCAGGACAAATATTATTGTCCTTCAGGACAAATATACTCCTGACGAAAGCTTGATAATTAAAAACTTGTCCGACTGCGAACCCGTTGAAATCTACCAATTGCTATGAATTCCCGTCGTAAAAGCCTTTCTCAAAAAAAATAAAAAAAGATTTTGTTCTTATGTCCGACGAATCGGGTACTTTCCCTTGTTATATTGGTGTGGTTAATAAAATCCCATCCTAAACCAAAACATATGTCTTGTGGCGTTGGATTACATGTTAAAATCTTCTTTTAAGCGCAGAAACCTATAAAGCTAAGGAATCTTCTTGCTTTTTCAAAACATCACAGGATTAAGGTCCTCAGTTTTCTTGGTTTGTAAGCTTTAAGATTGTCTGTTCGCAGTTTTTTGACTTATAAAGGTCTTAGAAAATGGTGGTTTTTTTAATGTAACATAAAATTCTAACCAGATGATTGGTTACGATGTTAATGCTCAGTGTTTGCAATATTAATTGTATTGGTTTAAATATGTTCAACAGGATATGTTTTTTTTTGTGATATCTTATTTCCCAGGAGGTCAGTCTTTCGCTAGAACACCTCTTGCCGCCCCCTCTTGGCCATGCTCGGTCTTTAAATCAATGTTGTAACATGTTCAAAGATTTATAAAAAAACGGACGTGTTAGATGTTCAACATTTGTTTCTTATTATCGCAAAGTTGATCTCTTAAAAACTTCGTCCCGACAGAAAAATACATATCAAGGTATATAACCTATGTCGGCCACCGCGACAAAAGGATGCACATGTCGTCTACTTCATGTATATACCTAATTGTAGAATATCTGATGTACAGTGACCAGTTTTATATGCTACAATGAGCAACACGTACGAGCCGACAAGTGCATTCTTTTGCCGCGGCGGGCTATGTTTATACAGTTGTGTTACTACATGCCCCTTACCCTTTAC
Source organism: Ophiothrix spiculata (assembly GCA_000969725.1). NCBI lineage: Eukaryota > Metazoa > Echinodermata > Ophiuroidea > Amphilepidida > Ophiotrichidae > Ophiothrix > Ophiothrix spiculata. The sequence continues at coordinate 31,543 of JXSR01S001783.1, forward strand.
ATGTAATTTTAGATTAACTCTCATGGAGAGAAGTGAGTTGGCAGGTAATCAATAATTATAATCAGAAACATAAGCTCTTAACAAATATGGTGCATCTAAAGTTGGGAGAACTGAACATAGGTACAAGGATAATAAAGCTATAACGATACACACTAGCATACGAGATCAGAACTGATGCTACCGTATTTCTAATACATAATCAAATAAAGGAATGGAGAAATACGCATCGTACACTAGAACATTAATAACGATCAGACAAATCACAAACAGGACAGAATTTTATTGTATTTGGAAAAAATCCTGGCCGAAATATGGTACAGTTTAAGACAAATGTCGGCTTAGATATCTCGAGAAAGGCATCATTATTGTTATATTTACTGCATACGTTAATCAAGACACAATTTCATTTACGAAACTACTTATTTAAGTATTGACATATATGTATATAAATCTTAAATTGAAAACATAAATATAAATTCAGAATGGCGAATAAAGTTCATGTTAAATAAACATTGCATAGACTAACACGTGCCTGACCCTCGGTCCAGGCTAAACTTTGAACACACTACACGTGCCTGGCCCTCGGTCCAGGCTAAACTTTGCACAGACGACACGTTCCTGGCACTAGTAAAAAAATCCTGCGCATGCCACTGTTCACTACAAAAATATGGGTTTTATTAGTCCTGGGCCACTAATTCTCCCGGGTAATTATCTTCTTTTAAACTTGAAAGTTTGCATATCTGTCTTTGAGTATTAACCACTACGCTTCTCATATGTGAATGTATAGAAATTGTCTATTCGTCTATTGTAAAATACCGTATGTTTGTACACTTTGCTAAGAAGCATTTCTAACTAGCGATTTCACACGCCTAAAACTATGGTTGATTTTTTTTTCTCTCACGTGACAAACAATGGTAACGGCAAGTGATATTGAAAAATAAATACAACTGTTCATGAATTAGATTTGGATGCTATCAAGAACGTAGGCGTGTGGCTGAAAGCACCCATACAAGATGGTGACAAGAAAAAAAACACACACACAAACAAAAGAACAAACAGAAATCTAAATAATAAACAGCATTTACAAATAACTAGCAAACACTTATCAAATAATACACTTGTGGTAAAAGTATTCATTCGAATAAGACAACCAATTTGAAACCAAATTAGGGTGCAGGACATGGGGTCACACACACTTCCCCAACAAACACACCCCACACCCCCACATCCCCCACACACACACCTACATACCCCAACCACCACTCCACCCTATCACACGTAGACAGAAATATACATAATTCGTATGCATTAGTAACAATTATCAAAAGTATCAAAACAACATAAAATTTCAACAGACAGTCAAGTAATAGTAGCGCGCAAAAAAAAGGGATTACTACGCACTCGCACAGCGTCGGCCCCGATGCAATCCCCTAACTTAGCCGAATTTTAAGGGTGCAAATAGACCTGTTTCCTATCTGTACTTCAAATACAACAAAGGATTTGTTTTGTTGCTTTTTTATGGCCTTAATTCCCTTCTGACCATCTTCAGGATCGATCTTGTATAATATCAAATAATATCACCTTAGATATAAGGACGCAGACATTTGATTAAACAATGGCCAATTGCATGCATCTGTTGTTAAAAATAGGCAGTAACGAAGACGCTTTTTGTTCCACAAAATTGTTAAAAAAATCATTTCAGATATACAGGAGACATTATAATAATAATAATAATATCTTTATTTCATCACGGTAAAACATGTTAAATAACTATACATTGATCTTCCACATGTCCGTGGGTACATTAAAAACATTAAAGTAATATAAAATATTCATGAAATTTACATAATCACTACCCATACACATGGTAAAATAACATAAACACAGTAGAAAATGATAAGAAATTGCCATATGATAATATACAGTAAAAACTAAAATTATATAACCATTTGCACGAAAATTAAACAATTGCACAATAAAATTGGTATTAAAATGATATCAATATACAAAGACTTTATCTTTGAAAGTTACATAAAAATGTTTTAAAAGTTAAAATCAAGTCGATTTCATTCATGTTCGAAGTCACTCGCACAAGCAATTCGCCTTCACACATTTGCACCTCAAACAAACTAATCTCTCACTATCATTAATAAAACAATTAATAAACCATGTAATGGAATGATAATAAGAAGTTTTCATATAAAAATATACAGTAAAACTAAAAAAATTGTAAACATTTGCACCAAAACTAGACAATTGCACAATAGAAAATTTTAAAATAGGTATTAAAATGCTATCTATATATCAAGTTGGTCTTATTCATATATTCATATTTGAAGTCACCCGCACAAGCAATTCATCTTTACACATTTTCACACCTCAAACAAACTATTCTCTTAACATTCTCAACTCTCATCTCCTTGACACACTTTTAACAATGACCCCTTGAGTAATAAATACCATAAAACAGTACAATTATGAAACACTGGATAAAACATATCATAAAAAGAAATACAAGGATTTACAAATGTGACAAAACAATGAGTATTTACAAGTGATATTAACAAAGCTAAAAATATAACATAAATAAAACTTCATGAATTAAGAAACAAGATGTTTAAAAAAATTTAAATTACACGCATTTTTAACGTTTTCATTCAAAGAATTCCATAATTTAGCTCCCCTATAGGAAAAACTTCGCCTCATATATTCTGTGTTGGGTGTACACATTTTAATATCATTTTTGTTTCGTGTATTATAAGTACTGGTTTTTCTTTCGAATCTACTACATAAATAATTGGGTGCTTGTTCTTTCATGATTTTGTACATAGTTAGAGCCTCATTAACATACAATTTTTCTTCCAGGTTTTTCCAGTTAAGTTCATTGACACCAATGCCAATGGATCAAAACGATATTTTAAGCAAATGTTTTCTAGAGAAACGGACGTTCATTACTACGTTTAGTTATTAGATTACGGATGAATATTTTTACCCATCTGAGAGGCGCCAATACTCTTTGACGTAAATGTTTTAATAAGTTCATTTAGAGTAAGATTACCTTAAGGTTTCGATGGTCAACAAATTCTAAACGATATCACAACTAATTATATGTCATCACGAAATTAAAAAAAAAAAACCTTTCAATTGAAAACAACTGATAGCAACAGCAGTCTGCGGTGGCTAACGAATTGTAGCAGCGTTAACTGACGTTGACTTGCGACGACAAAAAGCAGGTCTCCGTTGCTTGTCGTTACCCTTAGTTGTCACAGTTTGAGACTAAAGGTAAATACAATGTCAGTACATGTGGTAATGCTGTTGTCTTCGCTGTATTATGTTAGAATAATTAACGCACTAGGCTCACATGAAGTTGTTTATATAATTATATTTTCATTTACTTTTTGAGTAATAAGAGAACTGATTAAACACACACACACACACGTTGTATCAAACTTACATGTTCATCATTCTATTCAGAGAAATATGTAAAATTGAAATGCATAGTATTGATCACAAATCTTTTGAATCATATTGAATAAGTTTATCAGGATTGTGTTTCCAATTCACGTAGTTGACGTTTTGATTACAATTGAAGATGATGAGTTTTTTGATTGTTTTCAAAACGAGATATTAGTATTTTAGACTGTGCTTAGATCGTAGTTAAAATAATGTATACAAATATACTCCTAGCTTTTATTTGCTTTTTATTAGAAAAAGTGGAGGAAGGGGATCCACGGGACGCCCAAATGGAGAACATAATATTCAATAATTAAAAAATGAAACAAAGAAATGCCTTTTTTTCATATTTATCTGAAACAAGACTTATCCTACACTGTTGCCAATAAAAGTTGGAATACAGGGTGTTTCAGAAAAAAACCTTACAATCTTTGCGTGTAATTTTGTTGAGTTCAACCGATAGTCAGAAAGTTTGTAAGTCAGTAGTGTAAAACAAAAGTTATGTTTTATCAAATATTTAAGTGGATTTTTGTCTGGTCCAATTTCATGATTATTTGCCATAAAGTAAGGGTGTTTCTGAATGGAATAAAAATGGGACATCTTGGAAAAATTAGCATACCTTATTTTTACATCAAATTTTGTTTGTCAAACGTTGTTACGGTTGAGTGAGCAGATCAGTGACAATACTCAATAGAACTTCATTCAAGGAGAACTTTAATACAAAATCGTGAAATTGGACAAGAACATTTTACACCCAAACATTTGACAAAGCATAACTTTTGTTGTACATAACCTATTGAAATGAAACAAACGGTATCTAAAAGTTTAGTTCTTGGGCTATACAATGCAACCATTATATACTTTGTTACGGTCAGAGATGTTAAATGACCAAGGCCAAATTCACCTTACGGGTTCTTAAATGAAACAAAATAGATACACTGAAAAATTTGGAATAGGTTTTAACAAATTTAATACAATGTGTACTTTCTTTCAGCACAGTTAACACATATTATATCTTAATTTTACCTTAACTTACAGTTTTGAGGTACCTCTGCGAAGTCTGCGCGACTAGCTAGGATTTGTCAAAAATTTTTATATTCCACGCTATAGTCCAAGATTGTTCATTAATGTCCACGCATTAAGTCTTGAAAAACTTGCAGGCGTATTCTTGGAATTCACAAGTTCCGAAATCCAGCTGGCAAAAGGTAAATCCAAAAGTTTCCTTGTGAAATCAAATGGCGATTTCAACACAATAATCCAGCAATCGCAAAGAAGCTCCACTTGGCTTAAAAGCACATAATCCACTCGGAAATTAAATATTAAAATAACAGTTTGTCTTTAATCCTCCAACTATCGTTATCCCCAATCTCCTTTCAAAGTTTAATTAGCAAACTCCACTCCACTGTAAAATTGTCCACCAAAATCAACTTCTCCTGAAGTTGTCAAAAAGTTGAAGTCAATTCAACTTTAACTTGTCAAAAATCCATCCACCCAAAACATCCATCTAGCTCCGAACAAGCAAAGTCAACTTCTGCTCAAATCTGAACAGGCCCCAGGCCAGTTTCAACATTTTCATCAAAATTCCCCCACGACATCATTACTACATTTAACATAGTAAATTGTACAGTCTTCAATGTGAGGGATTTTCCCAGCATCATAATATTTTCAAGTAAACAAATCTATTTCTGAAAATTCCCAAATCCCCTGATATTTTCATGCAATCAATTGCATATTTATAGAATTGGAAATCACCTTAAAATTGCAAAATAAGA
>JXSR01S001785.1:28167-43886 GCA_000969725.1 Ophiothrix spiculata
CGCCACTGGTTAAGGTACTTTTATTATTTTTAAAATCAACACGAAAAATTAAGAGAATTACTTAAAATCACAGTAAGAATGATACTATAATAATGCCAAATAAGTTGTAATATTACCCTCAAGAGTAAGCAATGCAAATATGCCAATAAGTAAGCAGTCATAGATGAAGGAGTTAGATGAAGCCTGGCCCTGAACAAAAAAAAGAAGATAATATTCAAATTAGGGAACAAAATAAAAAACAATAAAACTTTACAAAGAGGGAACTACATTTCAAATCTCCATTTCTTTAAATACAAAGATAGTTTATCGTGCCCCTTGGCAATATAATACTCTGTTTGTCTATTATCTTTCAAAAAAATTAATAAAATGAGTGAAGTTAGGAAACTTATTTTGGAAATTATATAAATATAATACTTCAAACACTAAAAAAGATAGGTGATAAATTTATCGTCTTGGATTTCAAAAACTTTTTCAAATGGAGTAACAATAAAATCACTATCTTCTTTGCTTGTAATGATATTAAGCAAGTCTATCCACAAGGATCTGGTAATTTCACATTCACAGAAGAAATGAATGATTAATTGTTTCAGGAAATTGTTTGCAAAAACAACAATTAGGAGAGTCTGTACGCTTGATCTTGAAAAGAAAATCGTTAAATGCAATTGCATTATGGAAAATCTTGAAATAAAAGGGTCTTAGACGGGTATCAATGGAACATATAGCCAAATGAATCTTTTCCCAGTCCAATTCGTCAGGATCATCAGACAAATTTTCCCAGAAAGTAGTCCGCTTATCAGGCAGAAGATTATTACGTAAAATACAGTAAGCATAACGTGGTATTTTCTGAGTAGAAATAAGAGTATCAAAAATACGATCAAAAGAAAAGAACCTGGAATATTTTGAATGAGAAAATTATAAAAGTTTTACCCATGACATTTTTTGAGCCAAATCAAAAGCAGAGTCATCAACCATTTTAAGGCCACATTGACAATAATCATACACCAAGCAAACTTCATTAGATTGAACAGACATTTTAAAATCACAAACAAAAATACACAAAAGTGGTATAAATGAAGAGGAAAAAAAAAGAATCAATGCAAAATGAAAAATGCCATAAAAGAAAGCGATATATTCTGGGGCAAGACAAAGAAACATAAACAGAGAAAGTATACTTGGCCACTTGTACAATCTTTATGTAAAATTTGAATTTGTATTCGTTATATTTGTCTTTTTTGTTTATTTATTATTTTTTCTTTATAGTCATCTAAGAGGTGTTTCATTTTTTGTAACACTTTTTCCTATCTTCCCCCTGCAAAATATTTTAATTGTATTTTTTCTCTCTCTTTTGGCCTCAAGAAATAAGATGCACTCAAATATTGAAACAAATGTTGAATACAGTAAAAATGCATGCTGCTATAAGAACAGAATTTTTTTTACAAATTTCTGATATCTAAACTAGTGCATATATTTTAAAGGTTAACTATCCACCTTCAGGCAAATTCAAATAGTGAGACAATTTCAAGTTATAATGAAGATTACTGCAGTTTAAGTCAGAGAAAATCATTACCTGTAAGAATCAAAGTTTATTGAATTATCTGCCTTAGGTGGTTCCATCTGGAGAGATGGTGGTTTTTGAATGGAAAAAAAATGGTACGAAATACATCATTTCTAAATTCGATACTTAAAAGAAATATATTTTAGGAAATAATTAAAGAAGGAACGTGTATAAGTAATTTTATTTACGATCAAACAATATTTTTCTTCTACTTCTATTTGATTTAAGATTCATTACTATAGATATAGCCTAATTGTTGTTAACAGCTTTAGGGAAATGTATTTCTTGCAATTCAGAAACAGCAGAAAGAGACTAAATTGGTTCGTTTAAAACCTCTTTAATTTCAGGCTTTTTGAGCCATTCATCCAAAATATCTTGTTAGCAGAAACTTTTCAATGAAACAAGAGTAAAAAATGTTATAAATTGATTTATTGGATAATATACAAAAATTTAAAGCAGACACTATAGACTTTCGCACATACTCTATGCTCTAACATTCCCTGTCACCACGGTTACCACTTACTGAGGGTAAAATGTTTTTATGATAGTCGGGGAAGTGGTACATTATTTCCTTGCAAGATTGTGATGCTTAAAAGCATCATATCACGTAGTAACCACATGCATCCAACGTTTTGAAGTCATTAACTTGAGCCAAAGAAACAATGCGAATGATCAATGGAAATAGTAATACAGAACAACATCGTCTGGTCATGTATGGTGTCAATTATTTGAAAGTAATCATCAATCGTAAGCGCCATTTATGAAATTTCTATATTGTCAAAAAGTAATAATCGATTCATTGACTTGTGCCGTTGCTATGACAATGCATGTAAACATCGATAATTACCGTTGCCTGCTACCGGTGCGACACACATAAACACCCGATGCCAGTTTTCTCATTAACATTTTTCTTTGTTTTGAATTAAAATTTAATGTTGTTTATTCCTTGTCGCTATTCAACAATCCATCTAAATATTTTAACTATATTTTTGAAAGACACATTTTTGGAAAAGATTCATAGCGTACAGTAACGTATTCTTATTTGTGCACATATATTACATCTATATAATCAAATCCGATCAAGCTGGTGTTGATTTTAAATCAAGCAGGGTGGAAATAATATACTATCATCATGGAAATAGTTGATGACGAAATTCCTAAGGTAAAGATATAATTCATGATATAGGCTCGCAATTGTCGGGATTCGCAACCAAACACAATTGTCTGGCACTTCTATGTATCTATACAACAATAATCGTTATATTTAGCCTAAACTTGTCATGGGTAGAAATTTAAAGCATTCGGAATATAATTTGAGATGCACAGATCAAAAAGAACTCGAATAGTGCAATTGTGAAAATTGATAATAATATTGCTTTTTCGTTTAAATTGATATTTCGACACTAATTCTTTCATATTAATCGAAATTCATATTTAGTAAATCATCTTCATACATGCAACATTTGGAGGTGAACGTTTAAAAAGGTACAAACTTTCAAGTTTAATATTTCAATTTATAATACTTCCTGATATTGGTGTCTGATTTCTAATGTTTGAACAGCTACCGTATAATAAGCTATACATCGATACGAGCGTCGCGACGATTACATAACCTGAAAAATATATACTCCCGGTGCAGCGTATGTCGGAAAGACAACGCTTGCATTTCACAATAATTACCGTTATAACCGCTAGTCACGCACATAATCTGGTAATATGACTTCATAATAGATGATTCTGGTCGAATTCAACTAGAATTTAGTGGAATGTGACTAGATCTAATCGAAATGAATAAATTTGATTTACCTTTTGATAAAATTTACGAAAACTGAAATTAAGTTATGAGTTTATTCTGGGAAAATTTATTAAATCATTCAATTGTGGAATCAGTCAACTATATTTTTATTTTGACAACCGGGAATGAAAGTTCATCTGTTTTGGCAGATGAAATAAAATATCTAATCTGACGATCTCAACACAATTTTAAGCATGTTTCGAAAAGCCGCTAGCACATTTTGGCACATAAAAATGTATTTTGGCGGCCATTTTGGATCTCAGTTCCAGCTCCATTTTGAATTTGAAACATGCTAACAACCTTGTTTGGGTAGAGATGCTCCCTTATGTAACTATATACACTGAAAGCCATTTTCCATCGATTATTTTTGAACTTTTGCTGTTTTGTACAAAATTGTATTTGGGCATTTTAAAGTCTGTTTTGGTCGATTTTAATGAAAATCGACTATTTTGGCTATTTTGTCCATGCTAGCAACCCTAATTTGCATAATATTACGTCACTGAAGCACTTGATCACTCTTTAATTGTTTTCTTTGACCCCAAAACATAGGTATAGACACTAAATTAGAACATTTTAATGCAGTGTTACTTGAGATATGGGTAAAACAATATTTGTCCATTTAATGGTGGCACTAATTTGCAGAAACGTGCATAAAAATGATACGTGCGACACTTTTTGAATTTGTTAACATGGCTAATCGTTTTCTACACAAAATTTCCAATACAGTGACATGTGTTAGAAGTATTATATTTCAGGGGGTGAATGTAAACCTTTTCGACTAAACTATCTTGCTACCTCCATCACTTCTGATGATTGGTTACCATTTCTGCGCATCTTCTGACTGTTCTCCATCTTGTTCTATCCTGTGCTAGTCGTTTGGCCTCTGTGTACCCTAGTCCCGTCCATTCTCTGATGTTATCAAACCAGTACTTTTTCTGTCTTCCTCTTCTTCTCTTTCCTTCCATTTTCCCTCCATGATTTGCAGAGCAATCTGACTGCCACTACCTCTTAGGATGTGTCCAAAGTAGCTCATCTTCAGGGTTACTATCTTTCCCAACAATTCCCTCTTTACATTCAGCTCACTCAATATGCTTGCATTGGTTCTTTTCTCTTTCCAGCTCCATAAACTAAAGCACTTTACACCAGTGTTCTCACTAACCTCATTTTGAGTTGGAGTGAGAGATTCCTGTCATTCCACAGATCCTGGAGCTCAATCATTCTGCGCATGGCAATTGCAATCCCGCATTTTATGTCTTTGGTGCAGTTTGCTGTTGTAGTTTTTGTTGGGTCTAGGTATTTAAAACTGTCAACTTGTTCCACAGTCTCACCATCAATCGTGATGTTGTACCTTTTGTCATCTTTTCCAGCTACCAGGATCTTTGTCTTGATTACATTGAGCTTTAGATTTAAGTTCTTCCCCATTCAAATTTTTTGTGAGCTGAGCTTTCAATCAAAGCAGTGTCGTCTGCATATCTTAGATTAGATATATATACACCTCCTCTTTGATACCAAAATTGGACATATGTTTCTGCGTCTCTCATATCTTTCTCAGTGTATAAGTGATGTGATGATACTATGCAGCCTTGTCTTGCACCCTTTGCTATTTCGGATTCGGATGAATGCTCGTTGTTCCATCTGATTGAACTGCTCTCTGATTGACAAAGAGTGACTCTAACTAATAGTGCAACAAGATGTTTTGGAAATCCCATTTCTAGTAAAGCTGCAAAAAGTTTTGCTATGACACACTGAGTCAAAACCCTTGGAATAGTTAATGAACATAATGAATGCTTGCTCGTCCACAGCTAGCACCTTTTCAAGGAGCACTTAAAACAGACTAGCATGTCTCTTGTACCTCTGCCGTTCCTTTATGCTGCTTGTTCTTCAGGTAGTTGTTGTTGAATTTTGTGTTTCATTCTTTCGACAATTATGAGTAGTATAATTTTGCTTGTGTGGCTGATAAGAGTAATAGTGCGATAATTTGAGCATTGCTTGCGATCTCCGGACTTGAACAACACTACATATTCCTGTATTTTCCAGTCTTCAGATCAGGCAGTGCAGTGGCAGCTCTTCCATACAGGTTTACACAATAAATGCAAAATTTCCATGCCAAAAGGACATGTAGCCTTAATCTTTGATCAATTCAGCTAGTATACCATCTAATCCTGGTGATTTACCTGAAGATAGCCTTTGAATTGCATGTTCTACCTCTGACAGAAGTGGTGGTGGCTCCTGTTCTTCCGATGGTATTCTGTACATTTCCTTATACAACGGTAATTCACCATCTGGGCGTTTGAATAAATCTGTTCCATATTCATGCCATCTTTCTAAAATTTCGTCTCTCTGGTCAAAAACATTTCCATGCTTGTCTTTTTTATCGACTAAACTATATATAAAACCAAACTAGAAAAAATTGTCAACATTTTTGTCATATAGATTAACTTGTAAGAGTGATGTAACGGGCCGAACCTCACTTACTCTGCTGTAATAATCACGATGCATACTAGCGCTGAATTTCTTTTCTTAATAAATTATACGTTCGTGACATTTCTTCCTCCTTCCTCACACTGATACGTCCTCATCATCCTCATCAACAACACCCATCTCGGCACTCAATCCAATGGGGTCAACCTAGAAATCAGGAGCCGCCTAATTGTAACGGACCGAACGTAATCACATGGTATAACCCACCCCACTTACTCTACTGTAATAGTCACGAGGTATAGCAGCGCTTAATATATTCCAATTTTTGTATACGACCTAGCTGGGACTCGATCCCGGGACATCCCACATATGAAGCGAACACGCTGCGCAGAGACCAAAAGAGTACTTCCCCGTCAGGTCTATAAACTGAACGAACTTATCAATTAGATGTTATAGACTAATCAGTTTGTTATTTTTCTTTCAGACTCATCCTGACGCCATGCGGGGAGCCAGTCGCAAGAAGCAAAACGCCCTGATGCACAAAGAACTCAATAATTTTGAAAGGGTAATCGCCCATGCCTTGAACAGATTCAAACTAGACATGTGGTATGACATGTTATCAGAAGTCGTTCCTGAGGACATGGAAGTCAATTCTCTAGCAGCTCTTCAAGATCTTGTACAAAGTGAAAAAGACAACATCCGGGAATCTGGAGAGGACCCTAATGAGAACATTGTCATCATGTACTTTCGCGATTTCTTCCGCGATGTTGGGCAATTACGGCGAATGAAAGATATCTTCCATGCACGAATATATTCGGTACTTTTTGAATATTATTATGATGTTGATTCAATTCAAGAAATATCGGATGTTGCGAAAAGTTCTGAAGAAAAAGGTAGACATGAAAAACGTATGTCAAAGAAAAAGAAAAAGAATTTATCAAAAGTTCAGAATGGTGAATTAGAAAGTCGGTTTCCTCCGGATGTTGTGTCAGAATTGGCGAATGATTGTGTCGAGATATCAGGACTTATCGGAGAGTTAAAACGATTGGTTTTCTCCTGGGGTCGATTGCTCAATGAACCCGAGATTGAGCCACAGCTTTTCTGTACTGGAAATAATTACCAATTTACAGAATATGAGGATTATGAACGCTTTGAAGGTGTATTCAGATTCGTCCCTGATATCTTGCAGAAAAGCCATCAGGCAATCGTCCTTGCACGAAATTGGTGGTTTAAGGCCGAAAAGATTCACAATCGAGTGAGTAAGATAATGCCGCCTCTATTATCAGAAAGCGGAAAGTTTTCTAAACTGCACCCAGACGACGGGAATGAAGAGTTTGGTGATAGTGAGGATGAACAATTACAAGGTGAAGAATTTGAAGAGAAGTTCCTACCAGAACAAGCGGAATTTAATGAAGATGACATCATGGAAGATTATGGCGAGAATACATTGAGTGAAGAAGAAGAAGACGAGGAGGAGGTTCAAGATATGTTTCTTACAAGCGATCCTGGAGCGATTGTAATTGAAAAAAACAAGACACCTGTTATGGACGAGGATGATGCAGATGATAGAGATGACTACAATGAAAAAGACAGCGATTCGCGTGGTACATATAGGAAAATCGGATTTAATGATCAATATGAAAGTCACGATGAACAACAAACAGACACGGAAGTTATCGAAAATGAACCAGAAAATGACTTGCCGGTTCGTAAACATGCACCCAAACAAAACAAACCAAATGCAAAAGACAAGAACAAAATTGTTGCCCCTCGCGATAAGAAAAAGTCACATATTGTAAAAAAGGACGAAGCAAAGACGAATAATGGTAGTCCACTTAAAAGACCTAACAAGAAGAAGACGATCAAAGACCCACCACAAAAATCAAAGCCAGTAAAGCCAGCAAGATCACTAAGACAAAGTAAACCGCCAAAAGGCTTTGCAACTGAAGATAACGAGCCCGAAGATGACTCTGTTACAACGGAAGTCGAAGAACAATTTGAGAAGGAATTAGATTTTAACGAAGATGATGATGTTTCAAATGCAGATAACGAAGAAACAGCAAGAGAAAAACTTCAAGAACTCAACTCGCACATTGATGCACATCAGCGGGAGTTAGATGTACAAATAAATGAGCTGAAAAATCTCGTTGACAGAAATAAACGCGTCAAAACATTATGTGAAAACTTAGAAGAAACTATTGAAAGTCAAATAGCACAGCGAAAGAAAGCAGAGGAACTGATGACTGTGAAAGAGTCTTTAGAAGAGCTCAAGGAACAAGACACCACGACACCTGCCAAGGAGAAGAAGATTCAGAGACATTTGGACAAGATAAATAAGGAGCTTGATGGTCTCTTGAAATCGGGAGAGTTGGCTGATTACCAGAATGAGTTGTTGAAGGAAGATTTAGATCTACAGTTGGCTGTGACTCCAAGACTTGCCTCGTAAGTATTGTTGTCGTTTTTTAATTATAATTCACTTAATCCTCTTTTGAAAAGAGAGATTTGATCAAAACGCATTGTCGACTTTTCAACAACAATCTTTATAATTGGATATTTTACCATTCCCTTTTCATATCGATGGTGATAAAACTATTTGGCCTTGAAAGGTCTAAATCCGAATTTTATCAACCCAATTTCAAGGAACAAAAATACCCTTTCAACAAAATGGATTATACAGGTTGTAACAGAAAAAATTATACATTGGTATATACGCTGAAAGAATAAAGTTACACTTTGTATCACATTGTCATTTATTTATGATGAGAGCCAACTTCTTTGGCTACAAAATGCACTTTGTTTCATCCAAATTGATGGTCTATAAGCAGAGCTATGGCAATTATACTGACCCTACCTTCAAACCACCTGGGCCAGTTCATCCGATTCATTAACCGGCAGCAAAGTAATGGCACATAAATGCCCTAAATCAGCCATACGATGTCTAACAAGATTACGAGGCTGATTTTAGTGTTCCATCTAACAAGGACAATAATAGACCTCTTAATGATGATCTTGCGCGTAGACTGCTGCATTTGTAATGTTGAAAGGGACACCAAAACAACTTTTAAGAGATATGCTAGTTGTTGAGACAACATATCATCTAAATGGCAGAAGTCGGCGCACAAGCACTTTAAGACTACCCAGAGATTTTAAATATAGGTCAAAGGAAACACTATTATTTATGAACTTTAACTTCTTTAAAACTCAAGTTTTATCAATTGAGCTAGGAAATTCATTTTAATTTCCATATTTCCCTTTGAATCAGTATGAAACTGTGCCAAAAAACCCTGCAAAATGATTATTGCAATAAACTCTTTGCTTTCCCGTGTCCACCAAAGAGTCTTTGATGCAACTGCTTATACTTACTCTGGAATATGAGCAATATTTTAACATATTAAAGCATAACTTTTATCATAAAATAATTTATGAATTATTCTTATCATATAGAAAAATAAAAACATTAAATGTTCTTGAACATAAAGTGTGTCTTTTGTTATTTTATCTCACTGCATTGTTAATCTTCATCGAATCATGAAAAACTGTTTACACTGAAAATTGTGAAATCGGCCCAAGTAGTTTTCACCGGTCGTTACTTAAATGGTCGTAACTTTTGAACCTGGCCATTAAATGAGATCACTTAAGCTGATTCTGGTAGCCAATTAAATAGCCTTTCAAATAAGGAAAAGTTTGTGAATTCAACATTTTTATTTTCCCCATGATATCGCTAACAAGAATGTATAATTTTTTCTGTTACAACCTGTACTTGGAAACTCTGACAGAAACCATTCATCGGAGCGTTTCCATATTAAAAGTTGAAGAGAGGTTATTTTTTTTTTTTGTAAATCTCCTGGTCATAAATCTGTAAAGCCTTGTTTCAGAAAGAAAGAAGAGTCGACTGAGTATGCCTAAATCTGCGAACTCGGTCGAGCTTCGCGAGAGTTATCATCCAAGTATCTCAAGTATCTTTCAAGAGGGGGTGTAGAGGTGAGAACTCTTTCACCGATTTTTCTATTCTCTGACACCTCGTCCGATACTCGCGCAAGTCCCGAAGGAACTCCGGTCAGCTCACCGGACCTAATATGATCTTTCTCAAGACACTTTCCATCGTTTGTTGAGTTGTGAGCAGCTACTTAAGTTAATAGAGTATCTATACAAATGATCAGACCACAATGCTCGTGCTATGCTCGGCCGAGTTCGACAATTTTGTCATGTGACTGAATCTAAAGAACTCCCCCCCCCAAAAAAAAAAAAAAACTCGCTCATAAAACCAGTATTAAAACTCCACCGAGAACTCTTTTTATATTATATGATCAAACATGATACAAACACATTAATGCCAAAGGTGGTATGTTTCAAGTAGTTTCAGAGTAAAATGTTTTCGCATCAAGAGATTGAAGAGAGTGCACGGTGTACTGTATAATCAGTCTTGAATCTAAATGATTAATGCTTGATGCTAATAATAGGCTAATATTATTATAGTAAACACTGTGAGTTTTCTTCGACACACCTAAAATAACCTGTAAATATGGCAGAGTAAAATTTAATCAATGAATTATTGACAATATTTATTTTACCAGGCTTCCAGGGCGCACAATATCAGCGTATATCATGATATACCTCGATGATATAATATTCGTATCCCAGGATTCTCATAATGTAACATTACCATAGAACCATCAACATAGAAATATCAAAATTCTGTTTTTCTATAAATGGGCTTTGTACAACTCTATGACCCTATTTATTTTGAGGTTGCAACTTAAACTCTTCGATCTCAAATAGTTTATCCCCATCAAATTATAATGTAAGAGTGGTATAACACCTTCATCCTCCCACATGATACGATAAAACAAAAACTTTCACATCTTAATGTTGTTTCTTCTCAACCATTTTGTATCAGTATATCATTAATGAACGCTGCAAACTACATGATTATACTCTTGCTGATTTGCATTTTCAATTAATTTTCTTAATCTCATTTTTCAGATATGGGCATCATGTTCAAGATCAAATTGAAGCATTAGAGGAGCAACTTGAAGACGAACGCCTAAAGTTGGCACAGTTACACCGAGAATATGACGTCATGTCACGGAGAAGTAGAGTACAGAACAGAAGGCAGGAAAGATTGAAGGCAGCTGAAATTGACGGCAAAAGTTTCTCAGCTGACGCGGTCAATAAATCTCGTCGCGACGATGTGTTGCGCAACAGAGCTGCGCAGAAACCTGCTCGACACTCCGATGGCTCTGCTGTTGGTACCCCTCGTGAGGGTCAGTCCGCATACAGCGATTCGGTGTTTCTCAATGAAGGAGATGTGGATATAGAAGAGTATGACGAAGATGAATATGAGGAAGAGATTGCCGAGATTGAAGATGATGGAGAGTCATTGGAAGACGATAGCGGTGTAGGTGAGACCTGGGAAGAGATTGGTAAGCCATCGATAGAATTCCCGCGAACACCTGGTATTATACAACCACAACAAAACAAGCGGGGGAACAAGAAAAAATCTCGCCCTGTGAAACAAGAACGATTAACATTGCCGAAGATTAACAACAACTCCAACAAGATGGGTAAAAATGAACGTCGAAAAGAAACGATATCAAGCCCAAGTAAAAACGTGAAAAATAAAGAATCCAATGTATCAAAGGTTGATCCGAAGAAAAGAGATAGGGGAAACAATCAACAAAGTAACAGAAAACCACCGAGCAAAACCACTCAGAAGACTAAGCCAAGTAAATCAAAAAAGAACTATCAACCAGTGAAGGATATCCGCGAAGAGGTGGACGAAGTAAATGACCAAGATCTTGATCGAGATGAACAGGAGTTCAATGATTCAGATTCAAAAGGTAACATGCCTGACAACATGTCTGATGTGTTTGATGATGATGATGAAGGTGATGGACATCAAGGCGAAGAGGAGGTGGAAGAGGAACTTAGTCAAGACACAAGTGGGTTTGGAATATTTAGTTCAAAATATAGCTATCCACTTTCTAATGCAGAAAACTCAATTGAAGAAGATATAGATTCCTGGGAAAAAGATCAGAATTCGAAAGGAGCTTTAAACAACACTAAGTTGAATAATAAACAACTACAGGGTCAGAATAATCAAAAGAAACCGTCAGAAAAACAACCAAAGCAATCAAATAAGGCACGATCTAACAAACATCAAAAAGTTGATAAAGAACACAGGCAGAAAGTATCTCTTCAGGGCAATAATGAGACACGTGAAAATGAACCTGACGAGCAAGAAGAGCAAATTGAACAACCTTCTGACGACACGGAACAAAAACGCAATCTAAAGAAGGGATCCCAAAAACCTCCCATTGGGAGTACGAAAAAACATCAACCTAAGCCACCAACAACCGAAAAATCGAATAAAACGCGTGCTAGAGGTAGGGCTACAAATAAAGATATGAGCACGTCAGATGACGAGCAGTCACAACAGGGGAAGACTCGCAATCGAGAATCTCGTAGCAAAGATGCCTCGAAAACACGACGAGGACGGTCTAAGTCTAGAGACACGAGGTCTCGATCGAGGGGTCGTGGTGTCGCAAAAAAGGAGGATCAAAATGATGATGGAAGTAACAGTAGTCAAAATGGTGACAAGGAGAAGGTGGGGGTGAGAAAGAAATCTATCAGACGCAAAGGTGCGAAGAATGAGCCGGAAGTCAGGAAAGACTCGCGTCCTCCTTGGAAATCAATCTATAAAACAGACCCTTTATGTTAACTCCTATTTTTTCGTTAAAACAGGTTTCATGAGTTATACAATTGGACAGAAGAGAAGAATTTCATTTATACCCATTACGTTTTAATTTAAATATTTTCGGTAAATTAAAAGTTTAATTTGCAGAAGGAGGATAGATATTGATTCAAAGTGATTTAAATGATACAGCTTATGGAATAGAGTTGTGTATAGCCTGACATTGGCATTATGTTTTGTTAAACTGTGCGATACATTCGATATAACTTTGATTTTATGATAAGATTATTCTGGAGATTACATGTAATTTAGTTTCAAGACAATACTTCTCACAATGTGAGGCAGATATCATACGCTATAGACTATAACGTACGAGTACAATTATAAGCCGAAAACATTTTATCATTGGTGTATATATTATCTATTGAAATGGAACTGTGTACATTTCCTGATAAAATGCATTTACTGTATAGCTTTTAACTTCGAACTTTCTCAATAATCCGAGAGGGGGTCCGAGCAAAAAAGTCTCTGTGCTGACTCTGGTTAGTGTTCATGAATTTGTATGATGAGCACGAGTACCAATTGCCATCCAGAGCGGTACCCCCCTCCAGGGTAACTGATAGAGTTAAAATAACAGCCTTTAATGAATATGAGCTTATGTGGGTTCTTGTGTAGAGTGAACCAAATAAAAAAAACCACATGGAATTAAGTACCCTAAATTAAAAGATATGTATTCCAATATAGAGGAGACAATATAGTGTGCATGTGGCGTAGAGTCAGCAACACGGTGTATCTCGTGGGTCAAATTTGTTACTGCGAGGCTGATCGGTTTATTGCTATAACGTGAAACTCCGAGTAGCAACTTCGTTTCACGAGATACAGTTGCCTGAAGATCGCCGGGAAGATCGCTCAGCATAAAACGCGGGAAACATTACAACTATGTTCTACGAGACACTGTTATGTAATGATTACATCATCATGACTTTAGTTTTTAATCATTCTATCTCTTGCAATTAGCTATTTTAGATTGGAAACAAAACAAGCAAAAAAAAAGTTAAACAGTAAAATCACGGACATAGCATCAACAACATTGATTTTTAACTTCAGTCCATACTTGCTTCCGCAGGTTTTTCTCCGGGTACTCCGGTTTTCCTCCTGCATTCAAAACTGAATTTAAAAAACATATTGGAGCCCTGTTGAAGATAAGCTTCCTTTAGCTTACTTGGTACAAAATACCAAATTGGGTTTCCTTGGCGAAAGCCTAATCAAGGTTTTTTTTATACGCACATCCCTGAAGATATAACCATGATAAATGTTTTTGTTAATTAAGAAAAAAGGCATAAATGTATGAGCAATGAATAATGGGCCTTCTGAACAATGGGCTGTACCTTGATAACACTAAAATTAAGCTGATATCATAGCACATTTTTCAATCTCTAGGTAATGGACTTCAATCACTATGTACTGGAATATGCAGGGTGAAGATGCAAACTTGTTTGATGGTAAATTGAAGTCACGTGCTAGTCTTCAGCAAGCGTGGAGAGACATTTCTGGTATGTTGCCAGCTCAGATAAGCCTCATTCTGATACTTAAAATATACATTTATTTATTAGTATATACAAGTATCAGAATGAGAGCTTATCAGATAAAGGTTCAGTCACACATCAACGTATATAGAGCTATTATAAACCAAGGACTTACACGCCGGTGAAATCAAAATGGCGGCGAGTACCGATTCCCCTTTTTAAATTATTTGGCCGTTGTAACGTCTTTGGCAAAAACTGTGTACGTTACTTACGTAATTATAGCTCTATTCGTTGATGTACATACATACGTAATGTCAGCCATATATATTGCAAAGACAAATTTATTATTAAGATATCATATTTGAAATGAAATATCCTATGTAGTTTAATACTCATGTTGTTTACCTATTATGCAGTAGAACAGCCGATATATAACGGAAACTATATATGTTCAAATTCAATAACAATTTGAAACGAACCTTATGCAATGTAATGCCGTGAATAATTATTATCTGTTGAGCAAATTGAACAAAAAAAAATTGAAAGAAAGGAACCCATTAAAGAGTCAAATAGATTATCTAATTTCTGAAGATTGAAAAAAGTCAATAAGAGACGCTTCAAGACGGTTCAATTCCACCAAGAGTGAAAATCATTTTTTCCTCCATACAAATAAAATTTCAGATTGTAAAGAGTGAATATGCATTGTAAAGAGTGCGCGTAAATTTTCATTATCTTATATAAGCGTCACTCCCAGAATTAACTTTTTCAATCTTTAAAATTTAGAAAGAATGCACTAAAGGCTAAAGTGGTGGACATTCATATTATAAAACATGTATATTATATAGAATTTATATTATAGTATATTGTAAAATTTCATAATATATTTAGAGAAATCAACTTTCTAGATGTACTCTGATAGATTTTCATTTGCTGGAATATTTTTATCATGGGGTCTTTTTAGATGGTCTTGAGTTTGACTTTGCAGAGTCAGCTGAGTGCAATGCTCATAATTGTATATACATCACTCGAAACAAACCATGCAAAATTTTGATCGACATTAGGATATGTACTCTCACTATTGTTTTTTTATTTGAATGATAAGATACTGTTTGAATGATTATTTTTCATCTTATTTGACGAGCAAAATGTACAAATAACAATTGATTGAAGAAAACTCCGTTCTAGAACAGCGCCAAAGAGATATGGATGTTCATAATATTGTATACTGTATTATAAAACATTTGTATTTGATTATAGAACATTTGTATATTATTGTAAAATTGTATATATAAAAGAAATCAGCTATCTAAATCTCCCCTGACTAACTTTGACGGGCACATTTTATTATAAGCCGTTGTATCATGGTTTTTATGATGATACAAAGAGCTCGAGTTTTAGGACCAAGTATACTTTATAGACCCCATCAAAATGTTAGGGTAGGACTCAGGAGGTAGGGGTATAATAGGGTAAGGGTTGAGGGTTAGAATAAAGGTCACGTTTTTGATGGGACCTGAAGTGTATACTTTTCGACATTTACAAATACTGCACGACTATATTTGTATTATACATCACTCGAAATAAGCCATGGCTTAATTTCAGGTGATACCTTTAAATCTGTTACATCATTTGTTATCAAAATAAGGTAGCTTATAAAAATTATGTTATTATGAGAAATAAATTCGGCTTCAAATAATTCATATTACATCGGCGTGTGTTCTGCTCTTTTTA
>JXSR01S001785.1:77931-93565 GCA_000969725.1 Ophiothrix spiculata
ACTTGTTAGCGTCTTTTTAGCGTCTAAAATCAAACTATACTTTGATCAACACTAAAAAGGCAGGAATTATTAGGCTTTTCTTCATCCGCAAGTAAACTTACACGCGCGTCATAGATGTTGATGCACGAGTCACACGTACTATAGTACGCACGCTGCGTCTTGTGCAGTAGTGCTGTGTTCAGGTACGCACGCGCCTATCTGTATCAATTCTCGATGTGAAGAGGCCCGCCTATTTGGTATATAGACTTGGCTGCGACTTGTATATCATGGGCATGAAAGTGACTCCTTAGAAATCTTGGAGACTAACTTTTCAAAAAAGGCTAGTGAACTAAAGATGCTAGAAATGGGTGCGGCAGGGAACGTATGAAAACAGGATCTTGAGTGCTGCATATCCCTTACCATTTTTCAGGTCAGTGCCACCCCCAGTATCTTTACTTTGTTGATTTTCAATGTGATTATTTTTAGGAGCACACAGATTACACACCTAGACGTTGCCATGCCTTTGTATTTGACATCACTAATGATGAAGCTGTGTTGCCGTTTCCTGAGGAGAGTTTGGATATCGTCATACTCATCTTTGTCTTGTCAGCTGTTCACCCAGATAAGTAAGTAGAACTAGCAATGAAATGGACACCCTCTTTTGAGATTGAGCACTCAGTGGTCTATAGAAATGTTATAATAAACCTCTGAAATAATGCCACTTTGATTGTCTTGCAGGATGCAGTCCTCGATTAACAGACTAGCCCGGTGCTTGGCAGTCATCAGTAAACTAGCCTGGTGCTATTATGGGTGCTATGATATGGCACAACTCACATTTAAAAAAGGTATGCAAAAGTTCGGGGGGGGGGGAGTGGGAGGGCAATCATCAGTAAACAGACTAGCCTGGTGCTCCAATCCAGGAGGCATGATACTACTCAGGGATTATGGATGCTATGATATAGCACAACTCAGATTTAAGAAATGTATGCAAAAGATAGGGGAGGGGGACTAAGGTGAAGAAGTGCTTAAGCCAAAATTATAAGCTGAGCCCGAGGCTGAAACCTGTTGCACCAATTTTCCTTGCTCCTGCGCCAATGACGCGCCATATGACCTTAACAGAAACACTGCTTCTCACCATAAAAATTACAGCCTAGGGTCTAGTAGAGTCTAGATCAATCGCTTTGATATAGAGACTGGTACTCTTTATTTGTGTAAACACATTGCATACTCTTTACCTTTTACCATTAAGACATTGTGTAGTGATTGTTACAAATAATATCATTCAGTTAAATCATTGAATTTCTTACTCTTCAGGTCGATGCCTATCGGATCATTTCTATGTTAGAGGAGATGGTACCAGGGTATACTTCTTTACTCAAGGTAATTACTTGATATGCAATCTTGGGACTTTTGGGTATTTTTATGCCTTGGTACCCATTTTTTTTCGAATGGATATCTATTGATCTGAAAAAGAAAAGGTGCACAATTCATGGTGGTGTCATTAAGTAAGCTTACCATGTTACCAGTATGTGCATTATTAATGGGCCATATTTTCACACTTGATAACATATTTACAAAATCGTTGCAACCTTCACATTTATTAATGTCTTCTTAACATAGAATTTCTTAAAATTCATACTTATGTACAGCTCCTTTGCAATAAACAGTCTCATATCATGTGCTCGTAAAATGTACTATTTAAGATTATTTATTTACATATTATTATTTATCTGTTGGTTATTGACCCCCCAGTATTGACCTTAGAGTGGGTATTGAGTCCAACTAAAATATGCATCCTATTATTATTTACATGCAGATGATCTCAGAGATATATTCACCAAAGCAGGATTGAAGGAGGAGCAGAATATGGTAGACAGAAGATTACAAGTCAACAGAGGGCGCCAGTTAACCATGTATCGTGTGTGGATCCAGTGCAAGTATCGCAAACCTGCCAAAATTGGCAGCTCATGACACCTGTACAACTGTTACAGGAAGTGCCTTCATTCAACTACACATATCAATCGCAAGTATTGTGTATTGAATTCTGGGGTATTCAAATTTGGTTTGGGTAGGGATGGGCCTCTGCAAAATTTGCAAAGCCACCAATCCAAATACCAATTTTAAAGAAAAAGGGACCCATCCATGTACAAAATCTCCTAAATTTTAAGTCAAATTCATTCACAAATTGCATGTTTTGTGGAGAAATGGACTATTTTGCACCATTTGGCACAAAGTTTGGAAAATTTTGAAAAGAAAACCCATCAATTTACTTTATTTTACAAAGAAAAAGGGCTGATTGAAATACCAGGGAGCCTGATTTTGCTACCAAAATTAATGGCACATCCCCATACCTCCTTTTGTACTAAGTAGCCCCCGGGATTGAAATAGAGCAGATTCATTCTGATAAACCCAGTAGCATATCTTGAGTTTTGGAATCAGTTTACTGGCATAGTTCACATTGCACTTTGTTTTGGCAACTGGGTCATGTTACCATGATACAATTGTAAGATGCATAGTTTTGTAATATTGAATGCATTGGAAATTTAATTGCCAAACTTTCATGTGCTATTTGTTTCTTTACTACCATGCTATTTTAACTCTTTCACTCCGTAATAAGATTTTCAGCATCCAGCCTATTTCACGGGAAAGCCGCTCTGAGAGGCTCATAGAGACCTTACTTTATGATAGCATATGATAATTGTAGTGCACCAGGGTAGTTTTCTTTAATAATAAAATTGATGGTGCTAAATAGCTCTTTGTTTCAACTACTTGCTGGAAAAAAATGCGTCAAAGTAGAAATTCCAGCAAATCGTGCACGCGTTTGCAAGCCGATGTGAGCGGCTTGCCGGAGTGGAGGAGTTAATGCCACACTTTTTGTTATATATAATATGGTACCATTTTCACTGTTCGATCATTTTTATTTATTAATTACAGCAGACTTCACACTCACAGGTGAAGAGAATACGAAATCAGGTCTTTAACTTGTGCTTTCCTTAATCTACATTACATGACACAATATTTATATCATGTGATCTTATTCATCGCATATTGGTACATGTATGCTTATTGGTACATGCTTATGTATATAATTTTAGAGTGTACGTAAATACTTGTTGCCATAAATATGGTACCATTTTTGCCATTGATCACATTTGTAATGTGAATAATTCAAATTCTACTAAGGGATTTATAAGAAATTTATAAGATTTGAAACTAGAAACACTGTTTTAACACCATTTATTGTATCCGAAGAAAAGTATCAAAGTTAGTAAAGAATTGCAATTGTCTCCATTATCATAATTACTCCACAAAATCACAGAAAACTTCTGGTGTCCTATCGATTAATGTAAAAAATACGTAAGTAAAAAGTAGCGAGAAGAATCTAGGCCAGTCCCTTTAAAGCCTTGACCAGGATTTTGTTATGTTCTGTTAGTGTGTTATACTAAAGACTTGTCATTTCTTAAAACTCTGAATTGGAGAGTCCAGGGTCCCCCTGAACGCTCCATCCTAGCTTCCATATCAGTTCCTTCATTGTCAATCAGTTGGGGAAGATTTCTAGTGCATAAGCGATGGCAAAAGAAACAAATGATTTTAAGTGCATTGTTGAGTTTAAAGTGTTCTGATCAAAATTGATGAAATCTGGATTTGTCAGGGTAGGCAACCAGCAGAATGCAAGGTTGGTAGTTGGCATCTTGTTCGTATCACAATGGCTGGAAACTCTGAAATGAGAAGGGGAAATAAGGATTTGTATCAGCCTTGCAATTCTCTTGAATAAAGTCTCCACTAGGGGATGCATTTAATACAAAGCCCCGTCCTAGCTTCCATATCAGTTCCTTCATTGTCAATCAGTTGGGGAAGATTTCTAGCGCATAAGCGATGGCAAAAGAAACCTAACTGCTCAATATCTGAGTCTAACTTTGTACACAAAAAATATCCATGTGCGAGCGATTTCATGCGAGTAATCCCTTGATGTCGGTCATGCAACTCAATTAAAATGATTTTAATCCCATTGTTGAGTTTAAAGTGTTCTGATCAAAATTGATGAAATCTGGATTTGTCAGGGTAGGCAACCAGCAGAATGCAAGGTTGGTAGTCGGCATCTTGTTCTTATCACAATGGCTTGAAATTCTGAAATGAGAAGGGGAAATAAGGATTTGTATCAGCCTTGCAATTCTCTTGAATAAAGTCTCCACTAGGGGATGCAATTAGTACAAATACCGGCCAAAATCTTTGAAACCCGTCTACTTCAGGAGGTTCCTGTTGCAT
Organism: Ophiothrix spiculata; assembly: GCA_000969725.1. NCBI lineage: Eukaryota > Metazoa > Echinodermata > Ophiuroidea > Amphilepidida > Ophiotrichidae > Ophiothrix > Ophiothrix spiculata. The sequence goes on from JXSR01S001785.1 coordinate 82,177, forward strand.
CCAACACTACTTTTATAGCAACATTATTATAAATATTGTCTGAATATTGCAATTAAGATTATCACTGTGCAAATGCATGTTTTTTTTTCTTACATTCCCTTTAGCTTTCTTTCATTGGGATAGGCATGGGGATTGCCCTGCATTTTAGCTTTCTATCTGAAGAGGTATTTTATATATGCTGTGGAAGATCTGTATCTTCTTCATCAGATTCTTCTGTTACTCTGAACCGTTCTTCCAACTGTTCCACTAATTCCTCTTGGAATACAAGCTGCCCATAATGGACGTTGTGTTTCAGATTGGGATACTGCTTGTACTGTTTTCTCTATCCTTGAAAGGATATACCTATTGACAATGGCAACATGAACAAAATCAAAAATAATAGTGTTAGCCACCAGCGATTTACTTTGTGGAGTATATTGTATCTGTTTGTATACTGGTCTGACAAGTCAGCACCACTCATATTTGCATTATAGTCTGTCATGACTTCCGGTTGTGGTACTGCAGTCTTTTCCCTTTTTCCCTCTTTGTTGTTCTTGATTTGCCTTTGAACATACGTGTATTTTTCTGCACTGTGGTATGACAATGACATTGTTACTACCCTTTGTCTTTAAATTTTGTCTTTTAATTTGGCATCAGTTTTTTTCAAGAATTTGGTATTCGCCTATCTATCCCTCGTCCCAGCGTTTCCACAAGCAAATGTTTTCAGTGCTCCAGTGTAAATGTTAAAGTTACAGGAATAACCATTGTCTTTTGCCAGGACCCATAGGTAAACCCAAGAAGGTTTGAGACTTACTTGGCTTTGGTCTAGATGGGGGTGTGCTGCTCAGACCTCGGAAACATAACCCACTTTTAGGGGTTATTTTTGAGAAAAAGGGCACCCATGTTTAGGGATTTTGCTCCAAAATAGGCCGATTATCTAACTTTTCAAAAATTTTGTGGTTTTTGACCCATTTAGCATTTTTTTCTTGAAATTCGAAAATGTGACATAAGTGTATTTTTCTGCACTTTGGTATGACAATGATATTGTTACTACTTTTGTCTTTCCACTGCAAGATGAGGACATCATCCTTGAAAGGATATAACTATTGACAATGGGGACATGAACAAAATGAAAAAAAATAAAAAGCATTAGGCACCAGGGATTTACTTTGCCGAGTATATTGTATCTGTTTGTATACTTGTCTTGCAAGCCAGCACCACTCACATGTGCATTATAGTCTGTCATGACTTCAGGTTGTGGTACTGCAGTCTTTTCCCCTTTTCCTTTTTGTTGTTCTTGATTTGCCTTTGAACATAAGTGTATTTTTCTGCACTGTGGTATGACAATGACATTGTTGCACAGCAATAAATGTGTCACTTTTTCTAGTCAAATCTTTTATACCTTCGAGGTCTTTTTGTGTAGAATGATCGGGTTACCAATACTAAGGATGTAAATGAAGCTGCGGCTGTCAAAGCTGAAAGCTGAATGTTAAATATTAATGTCTTCTCTGAGTCTTCTTCACTGTCTGAGGTGCCACTACTTTCTAGGTCTGATTTATCATTATTGGTCCAAAATTTGTACCTTGTGGTACCCCATCAGATTCTTCTGCTACTCTGATTTACTTTACGGAGTATATTGTAGCTGTTTGTATACTGATCTGCCAAGTCACTCATATGTGCATTACAGTCTGTCATGACTTGTGGTTGTGGTTATGTAAGTAATAATAGAGGATGTTATGCTCACCTGTAGGTATTCCGCACATGCATGCCTTGTACAACTCCATCTGTGGTTTGCTGCCAAATTCTGACTAAAGCCGATGATTCCAGGCCCATGTCCACTAGCATGACGGTTGTATGTCTGCTCTATTGTAATATCAACAGCATTTCTTGAGTTAGGAACCTCTGAATGACTTACACTGATTCCTTACTTTGCAAGAAGATCTATAGCCCAGGATGTGTGCTTAAGATTGAGAGGAATATTCAAATACACTGGTGTGTACCTAGCGTAGTTGGGCTTATCTTGACTGAAGAACAGGGGGCACATTTCATGCAGACAAGCCATGTGCAGGTTGAGGTCTGAAATGTCACTAGTTGTGATGGCGACCTCACTGTCTTTAGCAAGTTCCACAACTTTGGCTTTGATACTCTCATCCGGTTCCTCAGAGAGACTAAGTATGTGAATGTTCTCTCGGCTGGTATACATTTCCAATTTATCCGACTCATATATATAGTTAAGCGTTTGAGTGTATTTAGCTTTTCATCACACACTTCTGTATGGATTTTTAGAGATTCACTGAAATCATCATGCAATGAATTCAGTCGCTTGTCCAGCCTTTCCTCACATGCTGTGAACAATCTTGGTGCAATATCGGCTCCATGTTCCATGTGTGAATTATCACTGTCAGAATCGTCCATGCTGAGCGATCTCGCTTTCTTGGAATTATTTCCTTTTACTGGCGTGCTGGAATTAAGTGACATGGATGAGTCTAATCCTCGCTTTCCCTTCTTTTGCATGCTGATTGCTAGGTTGGATGAGACTTGATCAGTGAAGATTTTTATTGATTTTAACTTGAGTGTGTATATAAGCAATCCGCCATTTTCAGTATCATTCCGACAAGAAATACGTCACCATTTTTTTTTCTTTAGTTGCCCTCAAGAAACGCAAAACAAGCCATGCTTTGTCCATAAACTTGATCCAAAACTGTGCTTTTTTGCCCCTTTCTCCAGCACGCAATTTCTCCTTGTTCTAATCATACTTTATCAAACATTCTTTCAACTTCTGATTTTCCTTTACAGCAGTGAAACTTTCAAAGTTTGTGTTTTCTGGAAGATTTGAAAGTAGCTTCAATTCTTCCTCACCGGGTTGATCTTCTTTCTGTACAAACGATTTCACTAGCAACCTCTCCAAAGCTTCAAGTAATGTTCTGATGACTTGTCTAGCTCTATTATAATGCTTCCCATTCATCACCAGTTCAATTGACCCACTTGCGCACACTGATGATTCAACAATAACTTCTTCGAATCCACTCCCTTTCATCAGTTTTCCCAATGCACCAATGTATGTACATGCCATGTGGATGCACCCAGCCGAATTACTACATTCTTAAATCTGTCAGGGTATGACCACAAGATCTGGTAAGGCCTTCTCAGGAGCAGCTAAATCGAATGTTACAATGTGTAAGCCTGTCCAACAGCAGCAAAAGCCTCTTGTGATATTTTTTGCACATGCATTACAGTCATACTTTCAGTTATGGGAGCATTAACATGTGGCATATATTCACTATCCATATCTCCAAATGGTAGTTAATTTTCTTCTGGCTGCATTCTGTCACCTGAATCATTGTCTTTCTGTTGTCACTTTCCTGACTGGTGAGAGAGATCCATCCACCCCAACTTGGCACTGTTTGTTCTGCTTGTTGAAGAATTCCTCTGCATATTACCCATATTGCGTCAGATATCTTGGCATCTAAAATGGAACTGGAGTGCAAAAAAATTGCGTGTCACATTCTGATCCCAGATAGAAATATCATGAAAGGCTTGTTTTCCTTTATATTGACTCGGGCATCCGTCTGTCCACTCATGCAGCTTCTTCAGGTTAATTTGCTTCTGCACTATCTTTATGGCTTCATTTTCAAAGTGACGTACACCAGCAGCATCCTTGATGTCATCATCAGTAATTCCAATTACAGTATGCTTCACTAGAACTTTCTGCTCATCTTTTCCTTGTGTCTTGTAGTATAGCATCATTGGATGAACTGTGACTTGATTCTTATCAAAAAATGCATTTTGGCTTTCATCTTTGAAACTGCAACTGTAATTTTCTGCATTATCCATGACCAGTGCAGCATCGTTATCATCCAGTGAAGTGATGCAAATATTTCTTTGCTCTTGTTGCCAAATTGCACGGAAAAGATGACCAGGCAGAGCCTGCATGTCATGTTCGTATTCAGTCATGAATTCTTTGAGTGTAGTATCTTCTTTTTGACATGATGTAATTCTTTTCATCTTGCCACCAGATTTCTCTAAGGTGATTGGCTTCCACTTCCACCAGGTAATGATATCATTCTCATGGTTTTCAATGATGGGTTTGTAGTATTCTGATAGTTTTTTCTGGTCCACACTGCAAACATGTGTACGTCTGCTTGTGCGGGATGGTCATGCCACCTTTTGGTTTGATCAATGCAAGGTTCTCTGCCAATTTATCCATCACATCATCTGCAACTTTCACCTTGCTTACTTCAATCAGAAGTTGTCTGCGTTTCAACAAATGCCTACATGATGGTGATTCGCTCAGTTTCTCAATGATTTCCGTTTTTTTTTCCGGGGTTTTCGGCATGCTGGCTTTTACCTTTTTCTCGCTACGGCATTTCTGTGAAGGTGATGTGAAGCCAGATGTACTTGGTTCATCTGGGTTATGATTTTGTAGCTTCTTTCCAACTCTCCACAGTTTCACCCTCATAATATTCTTCTTCTTCTTTGCTCTTTCTAGCTTGTGATCAGAATTTGCTGCCTTTTTCCTCTCAGCCTTTTCTCTCCCTTTCCATACTTTCTTTGCTGCTTTTGAACGCTGGGTTGGTTCTTTCATTGTCTCTAATTGCTCTTTCTCCATCTTTTTCATCGCACAATATTGGCGCTTATACTTTGTATTTTTCTTCCGCTTCATTGTTGCCAAATTTTTATTGGCCTTGAGTTTCTTTTTTTCCTCAACCCTGGATTTCTTTTTCCTATTTTTATCTTTTTCTTTCGCTGCTTCATAACGTTTGGGATTGTTCTTGATATTTTTTCTTTGACGGCGCTTTTTCAGTGTGTTTTGATGTCGCTTTTTCAATGCCTTCTCATGTTCAGTCTCTGGTAGAAAGGGATTCATGGTGTCAAATCTTTCTCATCCATGTATAGAGTCAAAACTGCAATAAAAGTGCCATCAATAATATCACAGGTGCATGTATTAAGTACAAAAAAGTGCATCATGATCAGTGCTGATAGTTACGACATGTTATGCCAGCCAGTGACAATACTCTGAATAAAGTTCAGAATTGTCCTGTCCGTAACCCCCATCCAACTGACATATTTTCTTAAAATTTTAGTAAGGAATATAAATGACTTACATGTTAGGTATTGTTTTAGTGAAAGCTTAAGATGTTAAGGCAGCAATTTAAAACTGTTCAGGAACATTTGGGATCAAATAATGACAAATTTGCCATGAAATATGATTGAACATGCTTAAGACCACATGCACATAAATTATCAACATTGGTAGTTGCACATTTTTATGTATAAAAATGTAGCGCAAAATATCTGGAAATGTAATGGTAGGAACCTTTTCTACACAAATATCACACTGTATGTATTAGTAAATGAGATTTCATAATATACAGTACAAATAAATGAACATTCTTTTTTGGGGTACGGACAGGACAAATCGGCTTTCAGTCGATTGTAGTTTTAAGGATTTTAAGAATATATGGTTACTATCATGACAGGTTGGAAGTATTGTCATGTACCTATCATATATCAACAAATGAGCAGTGGCTCTTGTCTAGTCTAGATTCTAGATAGGGGGGTACGGACAGGACACCAAATTTGCCCCAATTTACCTAGCCAACTTCATGTGTTAATAAATCTGGAAGTGTTATGCTATTTCCATTTTTGTAAAATGTGATATTAGTAGATGGACCAAGGGACAAATTCAAATACAAGTGGTAGGTATCCATGTGATTTTTAAAGGAAACTATCAACATAGTTGAACAAACAAGTACAAAATATGAAAATTTGTAACAAATGCCATTTTTCCAATTATTTTTAAAAACTCTGCAATTATTATATATATAGGCTTCAATGATGCCTCTCTTAAAAGCCAACATGACTGTGTTCAATTTGATACATAAAAAGCCACATACATTCACACAATTGTAAACAATATTACCATTGCAAAATATACAAAAATGAAAGTGCAATCTCGTAACGCTGCAAAAAGGCCCATTTTGGGGTAGTTAAACCTTCATAACTCAAAAAGTACTTGACCAATGTACACCAAATTTTCAGGCTGGTAAGATCTTTGCTATAATTAATTGTTAGTAACATTGGGGAAGGACAGAAGTGACCCAATTTTTTAGGAGTAGAGTGTAACATTGATTTTCTGAAATTTCAACCCTGATTGTGACTAAGGCGACTGATAAAAAAAATGTGTGTTTTTTACATTGTCAATTATTTGCTGCTTTTGGACATGTGCAATGGCATTAACAAATTCTTTGCATGCATTATTATTCATGTACGTTTTACCCAAATTCATACCATTAGCTTTCTGTAACAGTTTCTCATATTTAGAAAAGCTTTCATCCTCTTTAGCAATATGATATGCTGTATAAAAAATTTTGTTAACATTTCATGCTGGTTTTTATTGTCTTATTGCATACTTTTGGTAAAAGCAGTTTTCTGAGGTTTTTCCGATGCGTGATTTGCATTTGTGTTCATAACATGCAGTTTGCTTTTTGCATGAGGTTTTAATGGGTCCTTTCTGAAATTTGACATACCCTCTACCAACACACATCACAATACATTTCAAGTTTGTTGTTGTCATATCTCAACCATTCAAACTCACAATAATAATAATAATAATAATGCACTTATAATGCGCCATCTATCTAGACAAGCCTATTCCGAGGCGCAAACATTAACACATAAATTGACAAACGTGATATACACTACATGAATAACATAAAAAGACATTTCAAAGAGTAACTTTAAGCATGATCATATGCAAGTTCAAACAAATGAGTTTTTAAAGTCTTTTTGAAAGTGTTCAATGAATTACAAAAACGAAGATTAGCAGGAAGTGAGTTCCAGAGTCTAGGAGCACAAGCATAAAAGGCACGATCGCCATATGAAGAGCAAGTCCGTGGAATAGTGAGGAAATGTTTATCTGAAGATCGAAGTTGACGAGACGGAGAATGAAGATTAATAAGTTCCTTGATATAAGGAGGTGCCATGTCATGAAGAGCTTTCCAAGTGAGAAGGAGGATTTTGAAATGAATGCGGTATCTAACTGGTAACCAATGAAGACGATGTAAGACGGGTGTTATATGATCGTATTTCTTGGTTCTGGTAAGCATGCGAGCCGCAGCATTCTGAGCCTGTTGTAGTTTATTGAGCTGTCGTTCTGTAATTCCATATAACAATGCATTGCCGTTATCAAGCCGTGATGTAATTAAGGCATGAACAAGTGTTGCAGCAGTGTCATCATTAAGTACATTTCGAATTTCATTTACGTTTCTGATATGAAAATATGTGGATTTGCATACATTTTTAATATGGTTGTCCATAGAAAGAACATTATCAAAGGTGATTCCAATGTTACGTGCATTTTGCGAAGCCATAATGTTAGATGATCCAATTTGTATGCTATTGGTAACGGGCTTAGATATTTGATATTTCGAAGCCATAACAAGAAACTCAGTTTTATCATCATTAAGTTTTAACTTATTTATAGTCATCCATGATTTAATATCTGTGATGCAGGATTCAATTTTTCCACGAGAAGCACTTTCTTTAATTTTGTCGTTTAAGTCAAAAGATAAATATAATTGCGTATCATCAGCATACATATGAAATTTAAGGTCATGCCTGCGGGCTATTTTTGCTATAGGGGATGAGTATATGGTGAAAAATTGAGGACCAAGTACAGATCCTTGGGGAACTCCATAAGGAAGAGTGATAAACGAAGATAAAGAACCGTTAATGTTAACAGCTTGCTTCCGATCAGATAAATAGGACCGTACCCATTCCAGGGCATTTCCTTTGATACCAAGAGCAGAGAGACGTGATAGAAGAACATCGTGGTCTATAGTATCAAAGGCTGCAGATAGATCAAGAAGAATTAGGAATACACCATGTTTGCGATCAATATCACATAAAATGTCATTTTGAACACGAAGTAATGCAGTTTCTGGAATTGTACGTTTATCCTTTTCACTCGCTTCTCACTCATGCAACATCACATTGCATATGTTTACTAATCTCATGCACAGAAGAAGTTGAGGTCATCAGGTCATGCTATAAATTACCCATCAGTAATCATAATGGGCTTACATTATGCTGCGGCTTAAGCTTTGAAAATTACGGTATAAATTTTAAAATCAAAACAAAATTCTTTGCTGGAGGAATTTTAGACTTTCTTTAAGTCTTTTGTTTCTTTTTGTTATAACTTACATGCTCATGTTCTTGTTTGGTCATGACTTTCACTTGTTTTTTCTGAGGCTCGGCATGTATCGAGACATTTTTTCAATTTCAAATCGTGTATCGAAATAAGTTGTTCACAAACTTCATCATCTGCTAGACCACATACTATCCGGTCTTTTATAAATTCTTCTGTTAAGTAATTAATAGTTGTGCACTGTTTGTACTTGAAGCCATAAGTACATGACCCTATGAGCTTTCGTAACATTACATTTTCTGACACAATAGTTTTCCCAATATTCCAGGATTTTAGGAAAATTGTCTTGCTCACCTTCCTTAAAGGGTAGTCCATTATGTATGTCTAAAGCATTGGGGTCCAGGGCTGTAATGAAATGTGCTATTCTAACCTTATCTGTCTGTTTATTGAGACCTGTCACAATTTCATAGGCCTCCCACACCTGCTTGTAAAAAAGCAAGTAAAATAGGAGAGTAAAGGTAACCTACTTGCCATACGCTCTTTGATTCGCTGTAATCTTGTGCCCATCTGTATTCTAATGTGGTCTAGGCACTCCTCTTTTACTACTGGGCTATCCGGACTATAAGGCACCATCTCTTGTATAATCTTATATGACTTGGCATCCCCGTCTCCAATGAAGGTAGTATAACGAAGATTTACTTCATTTGATCTGTTTCATGTAGTTTTTACATGTGAAGAATCACAGTGAATGTTTTCCCTTTACGTCATTGCTCAGTCTAATTACCCGGTGTATTCTATATATACTGATTGACTTAGCATAGTACGAGACAGATTTATGGAACAACTTTACGCAGGTAATATTTACCTTGAATGAAGTAACAAAAGTAACAGAATCATCAATCTCATCATCACTCACTTTGTAGTTAACTCCCTTTGTCTATCTTCTTAAAAGAATCATGTGCATTTGTTTAAAATATGCCAAGCATAATGACATATTGGAATTTGGTGTCTTACCTTTATTCTCTTTGTTACTTTTCAGTATCTGATCAGGTCCTGGTCGTGGCATCTCTTCATCTTGGGAGGATCCTTTTGGTATGCTGTTAGCATCTTCTTGAAATAAACGAAATGCACATTTTACCTATATGTGTAAAATAATGCCAAGCATATCAACATATTTCGAAACACAGAGTCTTACCTTCAGACTCTTTAGCACTTAGTACATGGTCAGCTCCTGGCATCTCATCTTTTCAGTTCAGGAAAGGTCATAGTTCTTTTATAGTCTATGAATTCCATTACTGTACCATAAAGGAATTCATTCACTCTAACTTTGAATTAACTTTTGGAGCAACCTGAAAACATCAGAGAACATTTTTAAAAAATTTCATTTTGAATGGGACCTAAATTTTAATAATGAAATTTCAAATTCTGCCAAAATTTTTCTGTTTTTTTTAAATTCATACACCATAAATGAACTCATACACTGTAAAGGAATTACAACCTTCCCAAATTGATTTTGTAAGGAACATTGTGGGGTGTTTCCATCTTCTGGAAAGAACAAAAAATGTGCTTGTGTTTTCAATATGGCAAACAACTGCCCTGTCAATTTATATGTGTAAAATAATGCCAAGCATAACAACATATTGGATCATGGAACCCTACCTTTATGCCCTTTATCATCGCTCCTGGCATCTCATTATTTTTTGAGAAACCTTATACATGGTGTTACTATTTGCCTGAGACTATTATACCTGAAGGGATAAGAAGCAGCAATAAAATATCGACTTTCCGCAAGCAGTCTGCGTTGTGGCATTATTATGTTAATAGCCCGTATCGATCATGTTGTCTTAACTAGCACTTCCTGGTTTCGCGAGATCGTGCTTATTGCGCATGTGCAGATCAATTACGAGGTGGTCTTTAAATGACCCGGAAATGGTCGCTAAGGTCATTTCGATGTAAACAACAGCTTGGTAAAGTTCGCATAGTTGTATCACGAGAATATTATACCTGAAGTTTTAGCTCTGATTAATTTTAAAATGAACGACGAATTTGTAAACTGGAGCGATCTAGATTTAGATGAAGTTTTAGGGGATGACAACTGGACGGATGTCGACGTTTGGGGATGTGAGAGTGAATGGAAAAGTAGTGGAAGTGAAGTGAATCTGGAGCTAGCGGCCGGCGAGAAAGAATTGCAAGATGAAAATCAACAACCAAAATTGACACGCTACAGATGTCCACTCTGCGAGAAACAATACAAGTCTATTTCAGGATTTCGTGGCCATGTGGTTAAAAAGCATAATAGACCAGACCTGAAAGGTAAGTTTTTTGAGTTAAGCTTACAAATTTGAGATTCATTTTCCTTGACAAATCTGCACTTGTATTAAATTGAACATGTTTTTGCTGATGTCCTCAGAGTCAGTTTCTAGATTTGTTTTCTTGTTTCAAGCTGAGACTTTCAGGTATAATAGTCTCAGATTCAAGTTCGCCATACCCTTTGAAGAAATGATAAGGCCAAGTAAAATAAATTATTTGTTTCTGGTAACACATGTTCAAATTTTAAGGATATCCGATTGCTTTAAACAAATTACTGTAATTTGTTTACAAATTACTGTAATTTGTTTAAAGGTAATTTCTTGATATGTACGACCATCTATTATTATTGGGAAGGGCAAGTTAGATACAAACATATTTTATTTGGCCTGAATATATGAAATATGTGTATCTGTGTCTGTTGTAAATATTTCAGTATCTTTTATTAATGTCTTGTTTTTCCTTTTTTTCATACACAGCACACAAGCATCACACGAGAGACACGTCCAACTCCAGCAATGTTCCTGACACATCAAAGCAAGCGATACCTCTATCAACAACAGACGAGCTGCAAGGAGAAATTGAGCAATTGACCAAGCAGAGTCTTAGAGAAATTATGGAGGACAAGTGCCATCAATTACCAGCTTCAAGACATGGACATATGCTCATCAAGATTGCCTCACAATTGCTAGCTGTGAACTTGGTGGTTTTTACCACGTTACTTGTTTTTCACTTTGGCCCTATTGTACATGATAACAACCCGGGACAGGAATTGCACAAATTTAAGGCTCTTCGGGGTAACGAGGAATTTCTGGATGCTGCGCTGGACTTTATCTTTAGGAACGTTGACTTTGAACTACCAATCAAAGGTGGAAGGTTATTCATCCAATGTTTTTTGACGGCTTTCTTTAAAGTTTTTCTTAAGCGCAGAGTGGAACTTCTAGAGAAGAACAA
>JXSR01S001786.1:10321-23471 GCA_000969725.1 Ophiothrix spiculata
CGGACGGACGGACGGACGGACGGACAACCAGAAAACATAATGCCTCTCGCGGAGGCATAAAAATACAAATTACCAATTTTTTCCCACCGATACTGTGCTCTAAAAACAATGGTGCAAGAGAAAAGCATCCATCCTCTTGGGCACGAAGGATAGAATAAATGACATGCATTTGAATGTGTACTTGATATAAACATTACGTTTCTACACTAAAATCAAAATGACTTGAATTTTTGCTGGTACATGTAAACTTTTACTATATGTTTTGGATTGATATACCAATCTGTTGGAGTAGACAATGTAACACATAGTAGAGTAGAGACACATATTGGGACTTGAAGTCAATGCCATCATAGGCGCCATACAAAGAGCCCGGGGAAGGGATATGCCTCTGTAAAATTTGAAAAGCCACCCATCCAAATATCAATTTTAAAGAAAAAGGGACCCATCCATATACCAAATCTCCCAAATTTTGAGTCAAATTGATTAAAGACCGCATGTTTTTGTCCAAATTTGTACAATTTTGGCACAAATTTTCTAAAGTTTTGTCAGAATACTCAAATTTTTTTGCCATTTGGTGCAAAGTTTGGAAAATTTTGAAAAGAAAACCCATCAAGATACCACATTCAGCAAAGAAAAAAGCTGAAAAGGGACTGATTGAAGTAGCAAAGAGACTGGTTTTGCTACCCCAATTTGCAGTATGTCCCCGTACCCCTTTTGTACTAAGTGGCCCCCTCTCCGGCAAAGCGCTCATACAATATGGATGGGATGTTTAGTACTTTCCTTTTACAACAATGATTTAAAGACAATAAGGCATTTTTTATGTTTGTTAAAGGGACTAGTCATAATTCCTCAAATTTGTATTCTCGTACAATTATGTTTGTCCTACTTATACCAATTCATTGCATTAGGAATGAATTGTGCGATAATTATAAGTACTATTATAATTGTGTGCACCGATCAAAAGCAAGCTGTACACTTTTGTATGCAATGTAAGCATACTTAAATACTGCCTGAATTTTTGTAAAGGAACTATATAGTCCAGGATGCTGTGTTATTTGTCGGCTTTTTTGCTATAATAGGGTTTTTTGGTCTTAAAATGTAGATAAGACACCCTAGAACTCAAATCAAATTGTTACCATTTTTTTCACTCGGTTTGGCGGCCATTTTGGATTTCAAAATGGCCGCCATTTTCAACATATTTTGGTCAATATCTCCACTTCTGGGCAAAATGGTAACAATTTGATTTGAGTTCTAGGGTGTCTTATCTATATTATAAGACCAAAAAACCCTATTATAGCAAAAAAGCCCACAAATCTCAAAATAGTGACATAGCACCCCATACTATATAGTTTCAATTATCTTATACACTTTTGGATTAGAATGTGTTTTATGATGAAAAAATGACATTCCAATTCCCAATTGCTTTGGAAAGACATGATAGATGATAATGGGACAATTATTAATCTACATACTTGTGCAAAATAACTGCTGCAAATCCCTAGAATTTGATGCTCTACACAATGCTTAACGAATAAGTATCTATGTTTAACATGATAAACGATTTAGTAACCATAAATTAGCCCTAATTTTTGTCAAACCTAGAAAAAATTGCAAAGAGGCTGATTTCAACTGATTATGATAGGTTTTAGATAATGTCTCTAATAAGGTATAATGTTTTGCAAGATGATAGAGTAACAAAATAAACAGATCACCAAGTGTTTTGAATTACATTTCTCTGAATTCAATGTCAAATACCACATGCTTTATGCAAAACGTAGGGCAAATTACCCCTATTTTTAATGACCCCCCCAAAAATAAGGTTCCCCAGCCCCTAACCTTCTTCACTTTTTTCCTGTAAATATTTACACGTACCTATACCTACTATAATCAGTTGAAATCAGCCTCTTTGCAATTTTTTCTAGGAAAAACCCTAAAATATGGATACTAATTGTCATTGTAAGGGTTAGTCCCTTAACGATGATACCAAATTGTCTGTGACGAAGTATGGTGCCGTACTGCATGAAGTCTGTATGTGTCACGCTTATTGATTGCCATATTACTATGTCAACTTTTCAGTGATAATTGTTTTAAAAACATAATTTTTACATAAAAATTGTCGATACAAAACTAATTTATTTTCAATTTGTCTGCACTTGAATAAGGTGCCAGGATTATGTTTGTAGCAATATGGTATTCAATAGGAATTTTTTTGTACTAAGCTTTACTCGTTAAGGGGATTTCATAACTTGAGTAAAATAGATAATTATGACAAATGACTATGACAAATAAACTAATTAGATACCAAACTAAATTTTAAGGTGTCTGGGCCATGATATATCTGACTGGAATTTGCTAGTAAAATCACCACAAATAATATTATCAATATTTTGAATGCGAGTCAGTTTTTTAAAAATAGCATTTTTAGGAAAAATTAGCACACAGGTCGATAAGAAATGTGGCAAAAAGTGACATGTTTAGTATTGATTCAGAAAGTTCCCATTGAAATTTGGGTTCAATTTTTCACAAAATTTGCACACAAGTATGTTCTTGCAATTAAAACAATAAAAATTGGGGGTCACCAAACCAAATTAATTTTCCTACAAAAATAAGAAAATCTGTCATTTTTTGCTTCCCAAAATTGAAGCGCGATACTATTTCATAATGCATAAGCATGTTGCACCACTCACGCGTAGACATTGTGTGGGAAAATAATATGCGAGGGGAAATGTTACGTTTCCGTGAGTAAAATCAACAAAATTTGTGTGTATAACTTAGTGCGTGTTCCCCTTCATGCGTTCAACGCGCACCTGGTGCATTTTAAAAGTTGATACGCACATCTCAGAGCCAAAGATACGGTCAAAATTTCAATTGAAACTAAGTCAAAACTAATGCGCATGTGTGGACTATTATCTTAAATTGACAACAGGCAGAAGCAAAAGTTAACAACTTTTGTTGACACTTTGCCATGTGACATACATTTAACCAATCATTTGATCCCAATTAAAAATCACCATACAAAATCATGATAAAGTCAGATAATGATATAAAAGTTATATGAATGCAATAAAAATACCAAATAATGAATTTTTTGTTTCATTTTTTGTCTACTTAAGATAAGTTTAGACACAGACAGTTTGCCTATGAAACAAATGTCATTATTCAAAGTCAGTGCACTTTCTGATTGCTGTTCTTTAATGATGTCCATTGATATCCAACAAAGTTTATGAATGCGTCCATCTGGCTGTTTCCCTAGGCTGTTTGTTTGTTTGTTTATTTGTTTTTTGTTTAACAAAGGTTTACATTTTCATCAATCATCAGTTGTTGGAATATTATCACTTTGAAAGTGGTCATGCAACTTCTGACAACAGGATGACCATATTAGTTAGCAAGCAAAAATTCCAGACATACTTTAATTCTAGCTATCGTATCTGAATTGCACTTTTTTTTTATCCTGTTTAGGGCATGGAAGTTGTGTACCGGATAAGATTGTAAAAATGCCATTGTGCATCCCTGTCAATACTGTGCAATACAATGGTATATAGCCATCAGTTTAAGGCGTTTGGTCCACGCGCCGTTCACGCGTACCAGTACGCGCCAGTTTCCGAGTTGGTTAGTCCCGCAATACGCATGCGCATATTCTCTGAGTAGTGTTTTGAAGCTAAAAATGGCCATATGTTAGTATTTTTCTAGAAAATTAGGTCCGTGACCCCCAATTTTTATTTTTTTATTTGAAAGAACATACTTGTGCGCAACTTTTATAAAAAAATTAACAAAATTACTCTAGCAGATTTTTTGAATCAACACTAAATAATTTCACTTTTGCCACATTTCCCATAGACCCCTGTACTAATTTTCCCCCCAAAACCTCCAAAAATGGTGTTTTTAAACAGACTCTCATGCAAAAACAAGTCCCGTACCCCCCAATTTTTATTTTAAAAATCGGTTCTACATCGATAAAATATCATTCATGCCGATTTATACAAAAATTGCTCTAGCGGATCTCCCATGGACCAAACACCTTAACAGTGCTAAATCCTACAAAATCCTATAGTAGAAAAAGTCCAAATTCATCACAACTGGGAGATACGGTCACTGAATCACTGCTGAGGCTGTGGCTTGTTATACCTGAACATAGGGTCGGGATGTAAAGGGTCCTGGGTTCGAGCCCCAAGCTCAAATGTGAAATATTGTATTTTATCAATGCCCATTTGATGTGCAGGTACCTCTAACATTGTTGTTACAGGTCAATATTTTTCCTATATGTTTTATTTTGTTGATACCTGCATTTATCTCTGACATTCCCATCAGAGATCATCACTTCCATTGATACCATTGTAGGTACCTTTAAAAACATTGTTATATTACAGGTCAACATTTTCCCTCCATTATTGTGCAGGTACCTTTAACATTGTCATTGCATCTTCTATTGGATGTGATTTGTGACTTACACATCCTGGTACTGATATACTGCCTAAGCTGCCCAGTCCTCAAGTCGCCACACTGTAATTATCATTGGTGCTGCCCTAGCTGGTCTGGTTGCAGGCTTCCTTGCTATTATTGGTCTGATAGTGATATTATATTGCTCTCTATATGCGAGCTCTATACCAAAGTGATTGAAGTTAGTTTTCCAATGTTCATTATTTCCTAAGTGACACCAAATACCAGTAAACTGTTAATTACAGGCTGCCCAGCAGTGCTAAGTAAAATTGACTTGCATAGCGCTATTGCGATGAGACCACTTTCACGGTAGACAACAATATGAGGCATTTCATGGCGTGCCCAAGATTTGTTCTTGCAGGGGGATAAAGAGGATTTGCCGATTTTGAGGGGGACTGAGTGGTAAAAATCATGAAAAAACAGGCTGATTTTAATAATGCTGATTAAACTTTTTACAGCAGTATGAAGTACCCTTTTTGTTCTTCTCAAAAAATTGAACCATTTAAGAGTATCCTTTTTCCATATGGGTTTTTCTTAGTTGATTTAGTTTTCAATGAATGATGTTGTAAACTCATTCTGCTTTTAATGCTGTAACTATGCAGAAAATGGTAGATGTTATGGAATATGATAACAGTGAAAATGAAAGATTTTATTAAAAATCTGTGACAAAATCGGAATTTGATAGTACTTTGTAATCTCTTGGTAAAGAATTTGATCTTAATTTGATACAAGATATTAACAGATATTAGTCATGGAAGACAGATGGTATGGTGACAAATAGTTCACACTTTGCAGCACTTGAATGATGATTATGACCGTGTTTGTATTATTATTGCTATTGTTGCTAAGCAAATCTGGGTAATAAAAAGCAAAAATAACCACTGAGCCAGATAAAAACAAACTCATAAATTGCTGTTGATCTCATTTTGTAGCGATACAAACATAGATTCAGTTTATAAGTTTGAAAAAATCTCAAAATGCAGATGGTTGGTGCATGGTGTGATCAGGCCCCTGACACTTTATTCCCATATATTTGTCAATTTGTGCATTATTCAAGTCCGGGGTCAAAAGTTGATATTATGTACATTGATGTTAATTTCCCCGATTTCATCATTCAAAGCTTCTGTAGCTCAGTTGGTTAGCGGGCAAGTCATAAGATCTTAAATTCGAGGGTTCATGTCTGGACGAGGACAGTTGTAAAAAAGTTTTTATTTGCGGTGTGAAAAGGGAAAAATTATTAAATAAATATGTCAATGTCATACCTCCCCCTTTCCTGCCTAGAATTTAAAAAAATTGGAGCCATGATTTCTCCGAAGTGTCATCTCCTATATTCATCCTCCTTGGTGTGATATCCTCTTTAGCATGAACCATGATGCATGGGGAAACAACTTGATGGTTGCAAGGGTGTTTTGAGGTTTTTTTTGGCACTCTTTACTCTTTGTTGTTTTTAACTTTTTCTGATTTTAAAAAATCAGAAAAAGTTTGAAAAAAAAAAGTTGAAGCAATTGGACTATTCTCCTTTAAGGCCCAGGGGCCGTATTCATAAAGCTCCCTTTCACTTAAGTGCAACTTTTACACTTAAGTGTAAGTGAAACCCTTAAACTTAAGTGTTTCACTTACACTTAAGTGATTCCCTTAACCTTTAAGCTCAATTTCTGCTTTATTTCAGTGCGTCATTTTCGTTCTTTTTGACTGTAATTTTAAGGTAAAAAATGCTAACTATAATTTGTAAAAAATATATCCCAGTATTAAACTGATTCTCTTTAGTCACATTTGATGTGCCTTCTTTTATGGAAAAAAAAATCTTGTGAAATATATGCTAAAGAATACCCATATGACTTAAGGGCAACTCTTAAGGGTGCTCCAAGTTTCCCTTAAGAGTTGCCCTTAAGTTTATAAGAGTTAAGGGAATCCCTTAAATATTTGTTCATTTAAGTGTAACTCTAAGAGTTTGTCTTAAAATTCAGCAGATTTAAGGGAAACTCTTAAAAAAGTTGCACTTAAGCGTGCTTTATGAATACGGCCCCAGATATATATTTATTAGCCTGAAATATTTGGTACAAATTGCTTTTAATTGGAAGCCACTTGAGATTAGATTTTGCGATTATTTTTCACATGAAACTGATTTTTGTTCGAAAAAAATCCAACCATATACTTTTACATTACTTATGATATTCTCTATTTCATCTAGTACACGATCATCTGTGTACTATTACTTTGTTCCATCATAAAGTGAAACATGATTTTTTACAACAAATTAGTCTCATTTTAATGCAAAATTGGAAATATAAGAACAATTGAAAGGCAGACTTCTGGCTACTTATAACAAGAATAATAGAACTCTTGTCGGATATCTCCATTTTAAATTGAACAAGTTCAAGACTACTTGAGTTGGCGTATCATTGATGCTGAATACAATGGCTCTTAACATCGTTAATATTCTATAACTATTTTACCCGCATTGATTTGTAGATGTATGCCGAGCCAATTTGGCTCGACTTGAGTAGCAGTCGCTAATCTTGTTTTCTATAGGGATTCCATTTTAAAGGAGACAAGTCTTTTTGATACTAAATTCTTCCACTGTCTGATAAGTATTGTTAAAATCAAGAGGGTTTAAGTGAATGTACATGTTTGACAAATTATTGTCAAATTGTTTCGTACTTTGGATAAGAAATGTCAGTTGTTGCATAGGGTGTGCAGAAAAAGTTTGAGAATATTTGCATTTCTAAAGTGATATCATTATTAACCTGGGGAGCAGAGGGGAGCGTGGCAGAGCGGTTAGAGCACGGGTCTCGTAATACAGAGATTGTGGGTTCGATCCCCGGGCCGGGCGGTTTTCGTCTCCTTGTTTCCTTGAGCAAGAAACTTTACTCTACTTGCTCTGTGGTCGGACAGTCACATAAAGCCGTAAGTCCCCTGTACGAATAGACTTCTTCATGGGGTATGCATGTTATGCAAGTACTTGTATCATAAATTGATTGATTGAATTGATTGATTGAATTATGATCTCTTTCCTCTCCCCCATCCCATATTAAGTAAAATATGTCTATAGTTATGATTACTGAATGGGATCACTTCAAAACTCAACCGATGGTTGACTGCCAAGTGCTATAATTGTAACAATTCTGGGCAAAAACACTGTATATTTGTACCAATTAGAGATCGCTCTGCACCCCGGGGTCAATAATAAACAGCCAATCCTGGTCACATGGGTGCTCTCTATTAAATGATGAGTCTATAGTTATGAAAAACATAAGGAATCACTTAAAAACTCAACTGAACAATAGCACATTTCAATCAGTCAGCTTCCAGTTACGTTTTGATGCATACCCTAAAAGCATTTTCAAAGCAAAGTTCCGAAACTATTCATATATAAAATTTGAAATGGTTGACAACAAACTCAACAGAATTTGAAATTACAACCTTTTGGGTGGTGATCAGACAATACACTCACAACGATGTTCTTTAATTTTGTTTCCATAGTGTTGTGTACATCTGTATACTTGTAAAGGTATAAGTGAATAATGATTTTTATAAAACAAATTGGTCTCATTTTGATGCAAAATTAGAAATATGTGTACCGCCGCGGCAAAAGGGTCCAGTTGTCGGCTCGTACATGTTGCTCCTTGTAGCATATCTAATGTATGGTATTTGTATACATCAGATATGCTACAATGAGCAACATGTAGGGGTCGACAACTGGACCCTTTTGCCGCGGCGGTACACATATAAGAACAATTGAAAGGCAGACATCTGACTACTTATAACAAGAATAATAAAACTCTTGTCAGATATCTCCATTTTAAATTGAACAAGTTCAAGACTACTTGAGTTGGCAAAATGATATCACTTATCGATGCCGAATACAATGGCTCTTAACATCGTTAATACTGTAAACGGGGTTATTTTCGCAAGGCTTAATTTTCGCGAATTTTGCAAATCAGTATCTAACCGCGAATATAACACCCCACTAATACATTTATTTTATGTGCAGGTCTATGTAATAAAGCATTAAAATGCTAATTTAACACGCACGAAAAAGGCTGTGACTGTCTGGTTTCGCAAAAAATTCTGCTCACGAAAATATTCCTGTTTACAGTATTCTATAACTATTTAACCTGCATTGATTTGTAGAAATATGCTGAGCCAGCTTGGCTGACTTGAGTAGAAGTCTCTAATCTTGTTTTCTATAAGGGTTTCAGTTTAAAGGAGACACAAGTCTTTTTGATACCAAATTCTTCCACTCTCTAATCAAGTATTGGTAAAATCAAGGGGTTTTAAGTGAATGTAAAATTGTGTATTTTAGATCGGATTTTTGAAGTTAAAACCTCTTTGGTGGTGGTGTTTCATATGAAATTGAAAAAAAAACCTATTGAAGAAAACAGACAATACACTTACAATGATGCTTATTTATTTCCGTAATGTTTATTTATATTTATATCTGAATACTGTTAATGTAAAGGTATAAGTGAATTAAATGTGTTTATTAAATAAATTAGTCTCATTTTGATGCAAAATTGGAAATATAAGGACAATTCACTCTTATAACATGAATAATAAACTCTTGTCAGATATCTCCATTTTAAATTGAACAAGTTCAAGACACTTGAGTTGGTGAAATGATATCACTTATCGCTGCCGAATACAATGGCTCTTAACATTGTTAATATACTATAACTATTTTAACCGCATTTAGTTGTAGAAATATGCTGAGCCAGTTTGGCTCGCCTTGAGTAGAAGTCTTTAATCTTGTTTGCTATAGGAGTTTCAGTCTAAAGGAGACACAAATCTTCCTTGATACCAAATTCTTCCACTGTATGATAAAATCAAAGAGTGTTTTTGTGATTTCGGAATTTATATGGAGAGCATATGAAAATGATATATCATGCGCTTCTACTGTATATTTTAATTTGGCTCTTAAAATCGTTAATATTCTATAACTATTTTACCCTGCATTGATTTGTAAATATGTGATGGCTCACCATGAAAGGGGGGACTTTGTAGGTGATTTCAACTTTGATTTTACCATTTCATCTGTAGCAACATTGTCTAAGCTTTAAAATGACACCTTACTTGTTAAAATTGATCAAGAAGATCAAATTTTTCAACAGAAAATCTGCTGGAAATTCTTCTTATTTTTTTTTATTTTTTGCTCCCTATTTTCAGCTGTTTCTTTAAAAGTGTTCTGTCGCAAAATCCCCCTTTTCGGGGTGAGTCATCACATGTATGCTGAGCCAGTTTGGCTCGATTTGAGTAGCAGTGGCTAATCTTGTTTTCTATAAGGGTTTCAGTTTAAAGGAACACAAGTCTTTTTGATACTAAATTCTTCCATTGTCTAATCAAGTATTGGTAAACTCAAGGGGCTTTAAGTGAATGTACATGGTTGAAAAATGACTGTCAAATTGTTTGGTATTTTAGATAGGATACCTCTTTGGTGGTGATGTTTCATATGAAATTGAAAAAAAAAACTATTAAAGAAATCAGACAATACACTTACAATGATGCTTATTTATTTCCGTAATGTTGTGTACCAGTTATATATGAATACTGTTAATGTAAAGGTATAAGTGAATTAATGTGTTTATTAAGGAGTTTTCTCAGAGATGCAGTTGCTTACGACTGCAGGCTAACGATTATTTTCATAAATAGTAAAAAATTTAAAAAATGTTTACATCCGTTTTAGCGTGCGCAAATTTCAATGCACACTGAACACATGCTGTACTAACTCGTTTGTTTAATCATGCGCCGCATCGCTGCATAATATATACGCTGGAAATTATGCAGACACAGAAGTGCCATCAAAGTAATCAAATTTTATTGAAAAATGCCCGCTTTTGTAATTTTTCTTGAAAACTAATATGGTGACCCTATTTTTTTATTTTGGTATTTTGAAGTGCACAAAAAGTGCTTTAACATATTATGTAAAAATTAAAAATCAGTGGAGCATTTACTATTTTACAAGCACATAATGATCGACTTTTTGGAGCTTTCCCTATACTTTGTATGGTAAATTTGGGTGATTTTTTAAAATATGTACTTTTTGAAATGCCTGTATCTCAAAAACAAGCGCGGTGACCTATATTTTTTTATTTAGGATTCTTTATCAGCACAAATAAATCTACCAAATAATACATTTTTAAGAAAATCAATGGAGATTTTGCATCTCTGAGAAAACCCCTTCTCATTTTGATGCAAAATGTGAAATATAAACACAATTCACTCTGGCTACTTATAACACGAATAGTAAACTCTTGTCGGATATCTCCATTTTAAATTGAACAAGTTCAAGACTACTTGAGTTGGCGTATCATTGATGCTGAATACAATGGCTCTTAACATCGTTAATATTCTATAACTATTTTAAGCTATTTTAACCACATTTAGTTGTAAAAATATGCTGAGCCAGTTTGGCTCGCCTTTAGCAGAATTCTCTAATCTTGTTTTCTATAGGGGTTTCACTGCAAAGGAGACACAAGTCTTCTTTGATACCAAATTCTTCACTGTCTATCAAGTATTTGTAAACTCAAGGGGTTTTTTAGTGAATGTTTGCCCAGGATGTACATGTTTGAAAGAAATATTGTCAAATTGTTTGGTATTCTGGATAAAAATCATCTTAAGGATATTGATTGAAAAGCTATGCCAGTTGTTGCATAAATTGTGTAGAAAAAGTTTGTGAACATAACTGTGTACTTATAAAGTGATCTCATCCCCTTTCCAATGTCCCCCTCATCCAGAAAGGAGAAACTTTAAGAAAATACATGTTTTATTGAAAGAAAGCACATAACAGAAAAGAACAAATTCCAAAATGACTCTCATGTAATAAATACTCTGGCTTATAATCAACCTTGTAAATGATTGTTTGAAAGAATGACTTGTAATTTTTGAGATCTTCCTTTAATTCTCCTGGGTGTCAACGAGACAGTAAGATGTACAGGGTGGATCCACTAGGATATTCCACTGTCTAATACGATTACACAGAACATTTGTAACTCATTTATTCATTAAAATCTGCCCATTATTAAGCTCAAAAGTTTGTACCATGATTGACAATTAAATCCAATGTGACATTGGACTGACATCATGGAATTAATTCACTTTGGGATGAACTTGACTTCAAGTTGATATTATTTTTTTCTTCTTGTTGAACTTATAGTATATACACTCACACTCAAAAGTGTTTGCGCACCTTTAAATGCGGGCAAGAGCGTAATTATTATATCAAACGACCAAATCTGTGAAAAAATTCATGGTTTTTTTTAGGTGCTTAATGTATCAAATATAAGAAATTTACGTTTCTTCTGATATTCGATCTTCCATAACCATAAAAATGGCCGATTTCCTGGACCATATACAAAAACACCACACCCACTTTTTGATATGTTCCAATGTTGCATATTTTTCATGCTCATTATCACCGTGTAGCCGTAAAGAACATTTTCAGGTAAAAAGTTTTCCAACAAATGTGTATATATGTATTTAAACTCCGTTTATTATGTGCAGAAGAAAGTGCACAATATGTTAAGCACGCCATATTTTCAAATGCGATAAATGCAATTCTTGTTGAGTTTTTTTCAGTATGTAGAAATATAAATCCGAAAAAATATGGTGCAAATGATGAACATTTCTCGAGATATGGCTGGTTAAAGGTTTGGTGCGTGCGCAAACACTTTTGACCGGGAGTGTATAGTATTTTTTGTTTAAAGGCAGTCATGCATTAGGGTGAAAACATACTATTTTGAGCTATCAAACATTTGGTGCAACAAGTCTTTGTTATTACATTAATTCCAATGCATCTTCTAATCAATAACGGATGATTGGTGTTGAAAATCACCAAGCAAAGAACATTTGGTGGAGTATTGATTTTTCATCACCAAGCCTCCGTTACTAATAGAAAATACATTGTAACTATATATCAAATTATAAGATAACAAAGATTTGATGCACCAAATGTTTGGTAGCCCATAAGAAGTATAGTTTGACCCTCAGACATATAAAAGGCCTACACATTTTTGATATTTCATAGGTATTGATTTTTGTGTCAATTTTTCTTTTTGGGAATGTGGATGAGATGTTAGGGAATATATCACAATCTACGGTCACATTCACATAATTCTAAGTGTGATTGGTCTAAGCTGAAAATAATGATAAATAATGCAAATCTAACATTTCCTGGAAACATTTCACTTTCTCCCCCACCCTTGGTCTCTACCAAGAGAAGATATCTTGTGTATCCCATCATGCATCGCTTCCTATTGGATGGTTTGTATGGGAAATTATGTGAGTAGTTAGTGATGAAATGCCCATAAATCGAAGTTAATTGTTGTCATATTGCATTTTGGGCATGTTTCATTACTAACTACTCACATGACTTCCTGTACAAAATTTCCCATAGGAAGCAATGCATGATGGGATACTCACGATATCTTCTCTTGTCTCTACCCTTACAGTGTGATTTTCCGAAACCCCTCTAGTTAGATAGATTGATTGCAGATTTGATCATAGACACTGATCTATAGTTGGATAACGCCAGGATTGAGGGGTCTGCCCTTCTCACCTTCTTGTAAGCTTACATTTCTGTTGTAAAGTTTATCTTCCAGACATCAAATTGTATTCAGCTAGACTTATCAAATCCCTAATGGGTGTTTGTAATTATCAAATGTGACTTCTTGTCTCTTGTTGGTTCTTAGAAGCAAATTAAAATATATCTTATTTG